>ML790505.1:234150-244277 GCA_009831015.1 Picea engelmannii
TCCCTTTCCCAAATTTCCCCCCACCATTTCTGGCAAGTACCTCTTTATTTTTACGCAAGCTTGAAGAGGATCACATATGCTTGTTGATATAAGCTCATCCTTTAGACGAGTCCCTCGGAGTATGTTTAAGGAACCCTAAGAAGGAGTGGTTTGGTCCCATCACAAGTCTGTCAATGTTTGTTTAACGAGTCCAAAGATAGTAAACTTGAAGGTTTTTCAAGATTATAGAGTTTGGAAAAACACTTAAAAGAGAACTCTCTCGGTTCCTTTTTCGTAAAATAGTCTGGACGAGACCGAAAAATAGAGAAATTATCGCTCACCAGACGCATATTTCAAATACTTTAGTGAGCGTGAAGATAGCAATATCGCTCGACGATCTTTTCATGTTTAGAGAGTCTGAAAAGAGCTTAAAGAGGACTTCAGGGGGGTTCCTTTTTCGTATAACCTTGTTGAGCCCGAAAAAGTGATAAAACTATGCTCGATCACGTTCTCTTGTTTTTACGAGCGTAAGAACGGACAAAAACGATGCTCGAGGTTTTATATAAAAACCATGAAAAACAATAAAAAGACACACCATTACGAAGAAAAATATGTCCATACCCTTATATATAATCATCATCGTCAACACACCTGCAAGTCATTACACTCATCTTGATATTAGTAATTAGGTTTAAACAATAGATAAACATAAAAACCCAAAAATGACATAGTAAAAAGTAAATTAAATGAGTAAATACACATTTTTACCATATCATTTCACATTTTTACTATTGAGTTCCAAAAACCCCCTTTTTACCCTTCGAATTCGGCGTTGATTTTCGGGAGCTACAAGAGATCATTTGACGAGCCGTCTGTAGCATTACGGTAAGCTCTTCATACTTGACATTTTCATGGTTTAAATTTTTGATTTCATTGGTTATTTTTTCATTTCCAAGTTGGTTTTTGAACCCTACCATTCACATAGGCATTCTCGCAGGCTGCCCATACGGGACCTGCGAGAATGATGCGTTCTCACAGGTGAGCCTTGAGCCACCTGCGAGGTGTTCGCACTGTGTATAATAAGGCACCTGCGAGCAACGTAAAACTCAATTTTTTTTTAAATATTTATCCAATGAAAAAGGTTCATATCATGAATAAAATCATTAATCCTCCTTGGATGTTCCTTATGTAGATAAATAGCTACAAACATGGTCCTCGAGTGGCGAGAACGAGAACATGAGGAGGATAATGAGAATGCCGAGAATCATCCTCCCACCATAGCTGCATTGAGAGATTGTGGGCTCTTAAAATACTTTCGCATTCCGGGCATGAGGGCCCAAGTTAGACTACTGGAGTACCTGGTCCGTATGTGGGACCCAGATCAACAGGTTTTCAATGTAGGAGCTCACACATTATCCATCGACATTGAGGACATATACTTCTTGACTGGATTGTCTAGGCGTGGGTATTATGTCAGTCTGACTGGTAGTAGAGGTAGTGGCCTCAAGATGAGTGAATATTGCAATCAATACTATGTACCAGAGGCTGAGAGAAAAAAGGGAAAAGTTGCCATCTGGGGGGTACAAGACTTGACCCTCCTCACTATTCTCTTTATGATTGCTCGGATGGCTGGAAGTTCTGCTCCCCATATGGCATTACAGATCTATTTCCAGTACGCCATCGAGTGTACTGAGCCCCGAGTATTTAACTGAGCTGATGTAGTGTTGCGCAGTATCAAAAGACAGTTAACAAAATGCAGGCAAGGTGAATTGAAACAATTTGGGTATGGTTCTTTGCTAGTGTCCTTCTTTCTTGAGAGGGTCCCCGTATTTAGACTACAGGTTGACTGGGACTTCCCGGGTCCTAGAGATCCAAGGATGTTGAGGTGGTGTCGACTCATGGCCCAACACGTGGCAGGACCAATCGTCAAATATGACGATATTTTCTTTGACTGGTTTCAAAACCAGAGGTTGATGGTCGATGACTACGCCTATGTCGGGTTGGATTTCAGAGGAGATCCGGATTTAGCACTGCCTGAGGATGCATAGTGGGGTGACCTGGGTAAGAAGTACACACATTTTCTCTTTTTAAATGTTTTTGAATTTTAATCATATTCAAATGTTTTTGGTTTTATATATTTATCCGAAGACTAACACCAAAATGTTTGTTGATAACACAGATGTTGGACCGTATAGATCTCCTGGCACTTCTCCTATCCAGCGACGAGGAGAAGTAGTAGCAACAACACCACAGTATGCCGAAGACTATCAGGTGGTGGAACAAAATTTAGAGGGCCTGACAACAGACATTCCAGATATGACTCTGGAAGAGGTTCCACAACGCGATCAACGTCACACTGTAGGGGTATCAGCAGCTATGGGTCGACTGCTCCGTAGAGTTGCTAGAGTAGTTGTGTGTTACCGTGAACGTCATCCGTGACGTCACTTTGTAGAAGCTATGAGCTTCAAATTTTGATATTTTGGTCTTCGGACAAATTTTGTAAAAACCAAACTCTTTTGATCGTTATATATACAGATGGTTTCTACCGGTTTACTTTATGCTGTGTGAATTTTGATGTGTTTGATTTATAAATGGTTCAAATGTCTGTCTAATACATAATTAGCCAATGCATCTGTTAATGTATTAAGACATCTAGGAATATGCTGATATTCAATGTGATCAAAATATCATTCCAAGAGGCGAATCCACAAATATACTCATAACATAGTAGGACTTCGAATAGAGTAGATATTACTTAGTTGTAGTACTACAAGCTGTGAGTCAAGTTGCACAACCAAATGACAAATTCCAAGTGAGATAGCATCAACCAATAACTCAATGATGACGCTATACTCTGCGATGTTGTTGGTTGCACGGCCAAGACATACACCTCGTAAAGATATAAGTTCGTTTGTTGGGGCATAGATTGCCCACGCAACGAAAGCTAGGTTCCGAGTACTACAGCTAGCACCATCAACGAAGCCAATATAGGGTAGCGAAGACTCCGATATCTGGCAATCAAACACAATGTCACATAAGGGCAGAGACCAGATAATCGTCAAAAGCAAACTAAAAGTAACACACACAAAGTATGATACATAAAATACAAGTTCGTTGCACAAATGATTTATGCGTAGTACTTATTTAAGTACAACCCATTCCTGGGTTCACTCAAAGGGATACCATCATAATCGACCAGCTCATATGCTCCTTTTTCCAAAACTCGACGAACAATATAAGGACCTCGCCACATTGGTTCGAATTTCCTAGCTCCTAACGCATCTCGATCCTTTTCATAAAGAAGAACAAGATCACCTTCAGAGAAAACGTGAGGCTTGACATGCTTGTCATATTGTGCATTGACATGTTTCTTCAGGGTTTCTATTACTAGAGTGGTGTCACGTCGAGTCTCGTCTAATCACATTAAATACAATAGACGCTCTTCTTCAGCAGAAGTATTGGGTAAAAGTTCGACAACTAGCTTCAGAGAGGGTATCTCACATTCTATAGGAAGAATGGCTTCCACACCATAGACCAATCGAAAAGGCGTAAACCCCGTAGCAGATTTAACAGATGTCCGGTATGCCCACAATGCCGAAAACAACATTGTGTGCCAGCTTGTTTTATGAATTCCTATCATTCCGTCGAAGCATAGTTATGAGAACTTTGTTGATTGCTTCGACCTGACCATTAGCTTGTGGATAATAGGGTGTTGAGTTATCATGACGAAGACCCAACTTTTCCGTAAGTTCAGACATCATAAAATTCCTAAAATTACTACTGTGATCAGCAACGATAGCTTGAGGAACACCAAAACGAGCTATGACATGGTTAAAAAGAAACAACGCTGCAGTCTTTCCAGTATTATCGAATGTCGGCATCGCCTCGACCCATTTTGTAAAATAATCAACAGCTACAATGATGTAACCATGCCCCCCGACCGAGTGAGGGTGACATGTCATGAAATCAATGCCCCATTTTGCAAAAGGACCAACTGAGACTACAGGATGAAGATGAGCAGGATGTGACCAAAGTTTCTGGTTGTAGGTCTAGCAGGCATGGCATTTCTGGACGGCAATAATGCAGTCGTTGAACAAGGAAGGCCAAAAATAACCTGCGCGTAAGATCTTCTGGGTAGTAGCATACCCATACATATGAACACCACATGCTCCGAAATGGCAGTCATTCAGAGCTTTCTCGGCTTCGTCAAAAGTCATACAACGTCAAAAAATAGAGTCAATACCCTGACGGTAAAGAGTATCGCCGAGAATAATGTATTAACGCGCTTGATAACGAATGCGATATCGTTCAGTGCTAGACAAATTAGGCCGGAAAGTCTGGGTTTGGAGATATATAATGATATCTCCATACCAAAGATCGTCAGTACTAATTAGGAAAAGAGATTCATCGGGTAATGAATCTACTGCTACATTTTCCGTGGCAGAGTGAGGAGAATCACATATTAACTCAACAAAAACTAAGGATTTCTTAGACGTGGCGCGATCGAATTCCAAGTCAAACTCCTAGAGTATGAAAATCCATTTCGAGTACTTGCCCCCTATCAATTGACGTGTCAAAATGTGTTGCATAGGGTTTCAATGAGAAATCACGGTAGTTTTCCTTGAGAGAATATAATGCCGAAAGTATTGAACAACTTGAACGACAACCAAAGCTAGTTTCTCAACATGTTGATATTTGATTTTAGTGGAGGTGAGACTTCGACTCAAATAATAAACAACATGTTCGCCGCCTTTATCATCCTCTTGGACTAGAACCATGCCAATAGTATACTCAGAGGCAGCAAGATACAAAAAATAATCACGACTATAATCAGGAGGAAAGAGAAGCAGAGCTCGTGTGAGGGACAACTTCAAAGCCTCGAAAGCATTGTTGGCCACGATATCCCAGACAAACTCTGAATCTTTCTTTAGTAGCCTTGTAAAACCACGAGTAATCTCGGCGTAATTAGGGATGAAACGACGAAGAAAGTTTTCTTTTCCCTACAAACTTTGCAACTGACACAGTGTAGAAGGAGGAGGGAGATTAAGAATCGCCTCAACCTTAAGAGGATCCACTCTGATCCCTTGATGTGAAACAATGAAACCTAGAAGACGACCAGATTCTACGCAAAAAACGCATTTATGAGGATTTAAACGAATACGATAGAACCGACAATGAACGAAAATGGCTCGGAGATGAGCGGGGTGATCAACTCAGTGTAAAGAATGAGCTGGTAAATCGTCCAAATAGGGTTGAACGATATGATTTATATCATGAAAAGCATAAGACATAACACGTTGAAACGTCGCGCCAACGTTCTTAAGACCGAAGGGAAGTTTCCTGTAGGAAAAAGTACCCCAAGGACAAATAAAATCGGTTTTATGTTGGTCCTCGGGAGCGATGTTAATTTGATTATAGCCGGAAAAACCATCCATGAGAGAAAAGATCTCACTGCCGGCACAGTCATCGACAATCTGGTCAACGAAAGGGGTTGGAAAGTTGTCTTTTGGACATGCTTTGTTAATATCCCTATAATCAACACATACATGAATATTGCCACCTTTATTATCAATTGGTACAGGGTTAGAAACCCATTCTGTTAGAGCCACTGGATAAATAAAACCGGCTTTGAGAATTTTTTCAACCTCAAGCTTGATTGCCGCCGCTTTACGTGGGTGGACCGGACGAAGGCGCTGCCGGACTGGTTTAGCTCCGGGGTATGTATTTATCTCATGTACAACGATAGCAGGGTCGATACTGAGAATCTCTTCATAACTCCAACAAAGATGTCACGAAATTCTTTGAACAGAGAGGTATAGGTGACGATTTCATCCGGAGAACACGAAGCTCCAATGTGAACATTTTCAACTATCCCAGGTTTAACTGATATGTCAATGGGAATCGTGGGAGATATATTACTGAGGTTCCCTTCAACAAACACATTGTTTGAAGTTGCATGAACCGTGGAAATAACAACGATCGATGAAGTTGAAATCCATTGATAGTTCTCTAGAGTGTGTTGTTCGAGAAAGAGTATGGAACGATGATGTCCATCGTCCCAAGGGGTGTCTTCCATGACGGACATGATCATCTCGTCAGTGGGAAAAATGACACGGAAATGATCGGGAGACAACTCATCAAGAGAGGAGGTAGAAGGTGTTGCCGATTGAATGGCTTGATAAGCAGACTCAACCGGACTTAACGACATAACGTCGCCGAAACGAGAGTGATCTCCAGGGTCAGGGACAATCCAAGGGTCATGTGACACAGGAAGTTCATGAGGCACAGTGGAGATCATATTGATATAGGAAACTGACGGGTGTAAAACATCAGGCGGTGGAATGGGGAAAGTACCCATTAACGAAGAGTCCTTTAAAAGGCCGACACCGACATTCTCATAACCCGACGAGGTCTTAGCTATAAATGACACATTTCCAGTACGAGTATCGGAATTAAAGAATGCAAGTTGGTCAACAGTAACTACCTTTCCATGATGAGGAAAATGCACTACATGGAAAAGGGTTGACACTACCGCACGCATGGAATCAATCCAACTACGACCAAGCAAAAGATTATAATCAAGGGGAGCATAAAAAACTTCCACTTCAACTTGGACTGTTTTACCTTATAGTGTAACAGGTAACGATGGAAGAACACTGTAAGACTTAAAACCAGAGCCATTGAAGGCTTTCAAAGTATTTTGTGATTCATTCAAGGGAGGAGAGCCAATGGCTTTCCAACAAGCAAAAGGCATTACACACGTTGAGGCACCCTCGTCGATTACAGTTCGAAAAATGTTCTTGTCAGAGACAACAACTTGTATCTGGAACACGAGTTGGGGTGGTAACCTTGGAATGTGATCTTCCAAGTCAAAGATTATCAAATTCGTGTCTGTAGGGTCAATTCCACCTATAGCTTTCAACAATGCCTTCCGTTGTACAGGACAAGACTGAAGGACTTCAAGGGCTGACATTGCTGAAGGTGCCTGGGCCAGATCTTCCACAATGCTGTAGTTCTGGGCTGCACGATCATGAGGATTGAAAGTCGACTTGCGAACAACACCCTTAGGGGGTCGTAAGACTGTATCAAGGCTCAATCGTTCAAGATGAAGAGGACCGTTTATAGGTGGAGTCGGTGGAGAGGGTTGTACCAAAGTAGGAGGTGAATCGTCAACCTTCTCCTTAGACAGAGTATAATCTTTGGCTCTATTCGTGAGTGCAATGTTGTTGGGATTGGAATCACCAGAACACATCAAAACATAAGATGTGGTAGAAGTATATGGTTGGTCATGGATGACCAACTAAGCCTGTTGTTGGGACGAGAAAGGTTGAGACAAAACTGTTGGCGTAGATGGCTTTGAGGTCCCTTTAAGGAACTTGGTAACATCGGCACGTCTCGGACAATCCTTTGTGTAGTGATCATCAGCACAGATAAGGCAAGGGTAGCGGGGTTTGCGCTTATCCCGATCCTCAGCAGGGGTATTTTTAGGCTGCTCTGTTTGATTATTATTTTTTCTCTCCTTATTCTTGCCTCTCCCTTTCTTGGATTTATTTTTACCGGTCGGGGTAGATTGAACGACGTTCACCTCAGAAGTTTTACCGGTGGAAGTGGCAGGAGACAGAGCATTTTGAACATTAGAAGTAACAGACTTAGGATTGGAGCTTGAAACAGAATGTGATTGGGCTTGGGTAGAACCAATCACACCGTCAGCTGCATGTGAGGCAGCTGGAGTAGTTGAAGTGTTGGAAGTACCAGGACGAGGTAATTCAGGTAATAAATCATAAAGTGTTCCCATTTGCAAATAAATGAAATCAAGATATTGAGCACGACTTATAGCCTGCTCCTCAGTGACAATGCCACCCATGGCAATGTCCTTACCAATTTTGTTCACAAAGGATTTCGTAAACCATTCGGCCAGTAACTGATCAGGGAGTTCAATTTTAATGCGACGTCGACATCGTTTCCACTCATGGATATGATCCAAAATATGAGTGCCTTTAGTTTGTTTGAAAGATGATCAGGGGATCAAATTTTGCTCAAAAATTCAAAGTGCTCGGAATCGCTTCAAACCGGACAAGAGCATAGGCCTCGTCTTTTCGAACCCAACACAACTCATTTCGTCTCAAACGGACGTCGAGAGAGAGAGATATGGCGATCTGTTCGTCAAGTCAAACAGGGAAATTTTTTGATGCTGACTGGACAATCCGTACAGTCCGTACATGCTAACATGGCAGGTCCATATAGACCGTACGATGATGTGGCAACTAATGACATGGAAGAATTCAATTGGATGTTGGAGGTGAATGATGTGTTGACACGTGGCGTTTTGTTGGTCAATGATTGGGTGCCACGTGGCCCAATCATGGGCTGCCACATGGCACCCCGTAATTGGTTGGTTATATGTTAATAAAATGTATTGGATTCCATGGGGTTTGACCCCCGGACCTCCCTTTCAGCGTAAGGTTTAACAATGGCTGCCCTACCAACGAGCCATCAATTGGTTCTTATTTACTATATGGTTTCAATACTATTTAAATTTGTTCATTGTATAAAACGGAAAGGGGGGCGGGCTGGGGCTTAGCCCCGACCCGTGGTTTCATTATACAACATATAACCGTGGTATAAATTATATGGCACGGGGTTAATACACAACCATGTTTTGGTTATATAATATAACCATTGTTTATTTATATACGGAGTTGCATTGCAACGGGCCCGACCCATGGTTCTATTACATAACATGTGACCATATTATATGTATACGCGTGGTTATAATGGTTGGTGTGTGGGGTTTTAATATAACCCTTGGTCATATACTTTGTGTCATGTGACTCTAAGACGGAGCGCGCGAGGGAGTTACACGGTTTTGTAACCGTTAACCACATTTTGCCCATGCGCGAGGTCACATGACCCATATGCCTAGGTGCCTAGGCGGTTAGGGGCTGGCGCGCCCTTAACCGTCCTACGGTTTGCACCGTTGGCGTGGTTGCACCCGGTGCTAGGTTTTCACGCTTTAAAATGCGTGTGATCCAGGTTCAAACAAGAAGGGTGCGTTTTGTAGATGCAGAGACATCAAGCTTGAAGGGGAGACTTCCAGGAGGCCTAACTTCTTCATTTTTTTACCGATTGAGGTGCCAAAAGAGCCTAGACAGGGGTTTTTGGACGCTCTGAAGTCATTGGAGCAGTCAATTTGTCAATTTGAGCATTATAAGACATTTTTTTGAGCACTTTTTAAGAAATTAATAATAATGATCCATTGGAAGCTGGACCAAGAGATGTAGCCCAAGAGAGGGGTGAACTCCTTTATCAATTGTTGTGCTTATGTGTTTATGTTCAATGATTATTCTGTTGTCTATGTGTAATTTTCATAAGTAATCCTTTAATCTATGTGTTGCAAACTGATCCATTTGCTTTAAACACATAACATTCACTTGCAATAATTTTCAAGTTTTTCAAGTCTTCTTCATTTTTAGATCAAGATGGTATCAGAGCACTGGTTTTGAAGTCTTGATTGTTTGCAAGTTTTGTTTCTGATGCTCACAAGGTTGAAACTCAAAAGAGGAGAAGGTCAACTTGTGGAGCCAAGTTCTCATCTGACAAGGAGGAAGCATATTCATTCACTGCAAGTTTCAGAGAGACATTCACCAAGCATGGCTCGTGCAGAAAGTCATGAACGTGTTCCGGCCAAAAATGAAGATCTCAGAGAGGCTGTCATGGAGCTGAGAGAGATGATGAAGATCTTGATGGAAAGGAACATATTGTCACAGGGTGAAGGCTCCAACCCTTCAATGCATAAGGGAGGCAGTGGTGACAAAACTCCAGGCGAAAATGGAGGGAATGGTGCTTCTCCACCACCCTCTCCTCCATCTTCTTATTCTTATTCTTCTTCTTCTACCAGTTCGAAACATCTTCTGAATTATCCAAAGGGGCATGGTAAAACTCCTTCGCAAATTCCTTCATTAAAGCTTGATATAAAATTTGAATTGCCAATTTACAATGGAGAAGTTAACGCTGAAAAGTTAGATAATTGGATACGTCAAATTGAAGTTTATTGTAGAATACAAAAGATTCAAGATGATGAAACCAAAATTCAACTTGCTTCATTAAGATTAGATGGTTCAACACTTATTTGGTGGGAATCTAAGACT
>ML790505.1:247597-263972 GCA_009831015.1 Picea engelmannii
GCAGTTGTTAATGTTGAGAATTTGAAGTTGTATGAGCCTCCATTGATTGATGATCAAGGAGAGCATGTTCAGAT
Organism: Picea engelmannii; assembly: GCA_009831015.1. Classification (NCBI taxonomy): domain Eukaryota; kingdom Viridiplantae; phylum Streptophyta; class Pinopsida; order Pinales; family Pinaceae; genus Picea; species Picea engelmannii. Next base: position 247,672 of record ML790505.1, read on the forward strand.
TCCTTCTATCGATGATTTTTCTCCAGAGTATCTAACAGAACTGCAGGAAGACACCATCCTTGACAGGAGAATGCGAACTTCGAAACGAGGAAATGTGGAGTATTTGTGAGTTGGTCTTAAAGGGACGAATCCAAGAAAGGCCAAGTGGATTGAGGTTCGAAGGGTGAGGGAACTTTACCCTCATATTCACATAGACTGAGATAGTCTTTTGGAGGTCCAAAAGCTTCCCAATGGGGAGGTGTGATCAGGGGATCAAATTTTGCTCAAAAATTCATAGTGCTCAGAATCACTTCAAACTGGACAAGAGCGTAGACCTCGTCGTTGCGAACCCAACGCAACTCGTTTCGTCTAAAACGGACGTCGGGAGCGAGAGATATGGCGATCTGTTCGTCAATTCAAACAGGCAAAAATTTTGATGCTGACTGGACAGTCCGTACAGGCTGACGTGGCAGGGCCGTATAGAACGTACGATGATGTGGCAACTGATGACATGGCAGAATCCGGTTGGATGTTGGAGGTGAATGATGTGTTGACACGTGGCATTTTTTTGGTCAATGATTGGGTGCCACGTGGCCCAATCATGGGCTGCCACATGGCACCCCAGAATTGGTAGGTTATATGTTAATAAAATGTATTGGAGTCCGTGGGGTTCGACCCCCGGACCTCCCTTTTGGTGTAAGGTTTAATAATGGCCGCCCTACCAACGAGCCATCGGTTGGTTCTTATTTACTATATGGTTTCAATACTATTTAAATTTGTTCATTGTATAAAACGAAAAGGGGGGCAGGTCGGGGCTTAGCCCCGACCCATGGTTTCATTATACAACATATAACCGTGGTATAAATTATATGGCGCGGGGTTAATACACAACCGTGTTTTGGTTATATAATATAACCATTGTTTATTTATATACGGAGTTGCATTGCAACGGGCCCGACTCGTGGTTCTATTACATAACATGTGACCATATTATATGTATACGCGCGGTTATAACGGTTGGCACGCGGGGTTTTAATATAACCCTTGGTCATATACTTTGTGCCATGTGACTCTAAGCTGGAGCGCGCGAGGGAGTTACACGGTTTTGTAACCGTTAACCACTTTTTGCCCATGCGCGAGGTCACATGACCCATACGCCCAGGTGCCTAGGCAGTTAGGGGATGGCGTGCCCTTAACCGTCCTACGGTTTGCACCGTTGGCGTGGTTGCACCCGGTGCTGGGTTTTCACTCTTTAAAATGCGTGTGATCCAGGTTCAAACAAGAAGGGTGCATTTTGTAGATGCAGAGACAACAAGCTTGAAGGGGAGACTTCCAAGAGGCCTAACTTCTTTATTTTTCGACAGATTGAGGTGCCGAAAGAGCCCAGATAGGGGTTTTTGTATGCTCTAAAGCCATTGGAGTAGTCGGTTTGTCAGTTTGATCATTGAAAGACATGTTTTTGAGCACTTTTTGAGCAATTAATAATAATCATCCATTGGAAGCTGGACCAGGAGATGTAGCCCAAGAGAGGGGTGAACTCCTTTATCAATTGATGTGCTTATGTGTTTATGTTAAATGATTATGCTGCTGTCTATGTGTAATTTTCATAAGTAATCCTTTAATCTATGTGTTGCAAACTGGTCTATTTTCTTTAAACACATAACATTCACTTGCAATAATTTTTAAGTTTTTCAAGTCTTCTTCATTTTTAGATCAAAAGAAGTCAAAATCTCAGTCCCAGTATCATAATGGATTGGTAACTGGTAATGTGTAAGAAAATCCATAGCTAAGGTGTTGAAATCAGAGAAGAAACCTCGTGGCAATTCAATATACCACTTCGCAGCAGAACCGGTAAGGGTTCGTTGAAAAAGACGTAGACGAATAGAATCATCCATCAGTGAGTTGGATGAACACCATAAGTGAAAAGTCATCACATGATTGTTCAGGTCCTCTCCCGGTTTGTCATCGAACTTCGGAATATCTGATGGAAGTTTGACTGGAATAGCAGGCCATTGGGGAGAGTGACGAATATGATCATTTAGAATTCTAGACAAATCTGGCAAATCCAAAGTAGCAAGAAAAGGTAACTGTCGGTTCACCTGTGGGTACTGGTGACTTTGGGGTGGAAGCCATGTTGGAAAACCAGTAGGACCATATGCAGTCTATCCATAATAGGAAGACCCTGGCTGATTCAGTGGTGGTTGGAGAGGATAGTAACTCGGAGGATTATAACCTTGAGTGGGGACATGAGTTTGAGCATTTGTACCCCAAATAGGATTTGGTATACCTGGATATGGTTGGCCTATAGTAGGGATAGGTTGTTTCCCCCCAGTCGTCCGAGGAAGATTTTGTAGCATATGATTCCAATACTGGGCCAAAGAAGGAGGTATATTTTGTCCGAAAAGTGGGGTCGGTCCCCCTATCGTAGGTGGAGTTCCAACCAGAAGTTGTGTGCCAATCGTAGGCTATGTAGTAAGTGGATTGTGTCCGAAAGGAGGAAATGGAATCGTACCACCTTGTCCACCAAAGAGAATTTGCAAGTTTGGTGCAACGGTAGGTATAGTGCCACTAGGATTAGGATTGCCGAAAGGAAATTGAGGGAGTGTCGGAATGAAACCGGGAATAGGATGCCCAGGAAGAGGAAGACCACCTGGAGAACCGGCTGGGGTTTGCGGAGGTGTTGGATTGGAAGCATTCAACGCATGGTAACCGGGTGGTAGTGTCGGAGTGACATTAGGCATTCACTGGGTATTGATAGGTGCAAGATTAGTTGCAGTAATCTCGGTTGGGACACTCGTAGTATTCACAAGATGGGCCATCTCGGTAGGAAGAGTAAAGTGATAAGTAGTATTCACTGGGACCGTCTCAGTCTCAAAAAACACAGGAGGGTTAATTTCGGAGACGACAGGTGACTTAGGACTAAAGAGTGGCCTGCGGATGTCTGCTGACCAAAAAGGATCTTGGCCTTCTTCACCGGGAAAGGGCCCAATGGGTGATCCAGAAGAAGTAACAACTATGTCTCCAGTAGAATTTAATCGCACAAAAGGTCGTTCACCACGATGAATTCAATAGTCTTCTCTGGTATTAGTAATTCAGAAAGGTTCTAGAGAATCAGTTGATTCCACTTGGGGTGTGGTAACAACTGCAGTGTCACTGTGCTGAGGAGAATCCTCAGGTGTAGTTGTAGGCAAAGGTTGTGCCTCATCCAGATGCTCTAGAGATAAACCTTGCATTCTACGTGAGTGACGTGGGGGAGCTATTGTGAACAAGTAACAAGCTCCGCGAAGAAATTCCTATGGTCAACTTCGAGAAACAAACAACATGTGCTAGTAAAAAAAATCTAGGAAGCAATCACCAAGCAGAAAAGACCTTCTAATTTTGAAGCCACTAGTTGGTGATGAAATCCAACGTCGCAACAACGAGACGAGAAGGGGCAGGGCTAGGGTGGAAAAGTTACGTTGATGACCTGCTTAACGGACTTACACTCTGGTGCAAGCTCCCACACATAATCGTGGGTATACCCTCCAAGAAGCCCGAGTGAGTTTGATCAACGTCAATTCCAGGTACCGTGAAGACTTTCCCCTCCATAGTCACCTTGGGTAAGAACCTAGAGAGAAAGGCCACTAAGGTCACCACAAACAACAGTAAAGCCTGGGGGAACAATCGACAGTCCGATCCACACGCAAGGGCAGGGTATCTAGCCCGAAATCAACTCAAAAGGATTCCACTCATCATTGTGGGTATACCTCCGAGTGACCCCCGTAATACGTGCAATCTCTACACGGATGTCAACAAAGCAGGGTGAGTAACTCTTCCAACACCAATGCGACCTAGTGCTGGACCCTTGTGTTAGAAGGGCTTCCCAAGACAATATGTTGCAAATGGAATTTAACACTCCCTAACTCAAGATGCTATTGTGTGTTTTGAGCTTTTGGAGAGTGTATCTTTCTTCCTACTCCAAAGCACTAGCCTAGCTAAATGTTGGTGTACAAGAGCCCTATAAAAGAGTTACTAGATTAATTTTAAGATTACGCAGTGTTTTTAAAAGTTGTTGTTTACTCAAAGGTAACGGAAGTGAAACTCGTGTTGTATGACTCTGACCCAATAATGCAAGGATGCAAATGAAATGTATCACTGTTTGTTCAATGAATCCTAGTCATGGGAGAGAGAGAAACTTTCAAGATCAACCCTGTACTACAATGCACAATTTTCTTTCATATGCCAATACAAACAATCATTTATTAAATGACAATTCTTGATGTGTCTTTTTCAAAGACTTCAACAATCTCTAAATTTTGATTTTCAATGTTTTCTAAAAAACAATTTCTTGAAAGAAAAACTTGTTGTTCACTTTCCAAAAAGAACTCTCACTATACCAATGAGAGAGTAGAAAATCAAATTATAAAGAATCAAGCAATAAAAACCCAATCAACCCTTTCAATGAAAGAAAAAAACTAAGAGAAAACTAATGAGTCTTCTCAATGCAAACAAAAATGTTCGTTCAAACCAATAAGCAAATGAGAAAAACCAAGGACTCAACTTTCAACCAATCACTAGTTCTCAACCAATTAGACACACTCAACTCCTGAAGTCAGAGAGAATGATTTTGCCAATAAGAGTCAAGAAACGAAAGTCAAGACACAAAGGACAAGAAAAAACCTTGAAACCCTAAAACTGTTCAAGCATGCAAACTAAAGCAAGTAACATATCAATCAATGATCCAATAAGCCCAAAAGAGGTAATTCCACTGATCTGAGCAGCTAGAAAAACCAAAACTCAATTTCAAAAATTTGAAAAATCTTGTTCACAGGCAAGCAGTGTTACACAGTGCGAGAATCTATGATTCTCGCATGTGGCCCTTTAGCAAGGTGTGAGGTTCTCGCACTGAAACTTATGTGTAGAGTGCGAACCCTCCAAATTCTCACAGGCTGCAAATGGAGTGCAGTGTGAGAATCCTGAACATAATAAAATTTTTGAAAATTGGAGCAAAATTCAAAAAGGCTTCTAGATTCAGAAGGTCTATCAGGATATCCTGAAGACTCAGAGACTGATAAGACAGGAGAAAAATGAAACTAGAGAAAATGGCCACAGAAAAACGCAAAAAACCACAAAGAAAAAGGGATTATTCCCCATTGGAGTCGCCAATTTTGTTATAGGATAAATCCGTAAGTGTGGACACAAACCGATCTCCCTAGATCCACCTGGATCTAGAACAAAACATGACAGAATGATACTCTTTCCCTAGATTTTAACTATTGAATATACTAAGAGGCACGATTAAAGAACATACCTTATAATTGCTTCCTTGAGTCTTTGTTGTTCCTGCTTCGCTCCAATGCTCTCGTACAGTCAAGATCAAGACAATACAAACCAATCGAAGTGAAGAAAACACATTCTATTCAATAATTAATCTATGTATATGATCAAGGAGTTATACAATAAAGTGCAATTAACTTTATGGGAAAGGGACACATTACTGTATTATATTGATAGAAAGTAAAACTTACAACCTGAGCCTTGATGTTGCAAGCCTCCTTTCGATGACCCTTAGCTCTGACACACACATTTGCTCACTTGCATGAAGAAGATCAACCACCTTTGATAAACTTGTTGAAGTTCCTTGGCTGTTGTAGCTTCAGTCCTTCACACAATCACTAATTCTCTAATGTCTCTCTTGCTTGTTTGTTTACTAACCTCTTCCATGAGAATCCCCTCAATATATAAGAGAGAATGAATTAGTTACTTGGATAGGAATGATCCCAAAATAACAGGAAAGCCAGTACTTAGATAACCATTCGAATGCCATCTCATCCTTCTAGAAGATTCCCTTCTAGAAGCTTCGAGAATTCTTCTTTTTCTCTTCTTTAGAAAGGGTTTGCACCCTAGTAGTTAGACACAATGCAAACTTCTCGTACCCTGGCTTAAGGTAGCCTGCGAGAATCATACATTCTCGCAGACAAATGTATTGGTAGCCTGCGAACCTTCCTCAAAAAAATATATTTTTGGTAAGAGAAGAAAGTAACTTTTCTCAGGAGAAAGTTCTAATGAAGAGCTTGAGTGCACCATAATCAATACATCATCATGACAACCAAAATTATGGGTAACACCTTGGCCGTGTTAAGAAGCTCAGGAGGAGTAGCAATATCGTAAAACCGCGATAGACGTGGTATTTGGCCAGAGAGAGAGATCACAACACTTGTGGTGTTGGGGTCGTAGGATCTATTCGGAATGAAGGGAAATCCTTTACGACCATCAGATCTGGAGAAGGTGTAGAAGGGTTAACATGGAAACCCTTCAGACTTCGCGACTTCGGTGAAGTTGATGCAAAATAAGAAAAAGTCTGAATCCAAGAAGTGGATCTACACTGTATATTTGGGGAGAAGAGATCGACCATTGGATCAACCAATGTCGAAAGTTCAAACGCAGTGGTGAAGGGAAAAATCTTCCAAAGCTCCAAAGTTTGGAGTTAATCCAGACAGTCCGTCAAGAGGAACGCGTGTCAGCATATTGTTTTTTTTGGTATTTCGACGTTCGGGAAAATTAGTGTGTGCTGAAGAGAGAACTCCTGAAGCCCGAAGTTGTAAAGTCCCGAAGAGTTGAAATAGTGGGTCATGATGATGCCACTTGGATGGACGTAGACACATGGGATGTGTGCCACATGTCGGTGGGTTTCGAACCCATGGAATATTGAAATGGCATTTGGAACGTGACGCGTGTCACCCATCTGAATGGACAACGTATCAACTGCTAGTATTCCACCATGTGGCACTTCGTATGAGTAGGGTTAGTGGGGCCGAGGTTAGGTAACATATTTAAAGGTCAGAGGACCCACAGTGGTGTTGATCACGATACATCAAGATCAATGACTAGAAGACATTGCGGGGAACCAAGTTGCATGGAATTTAATTATCCAAGGCAGTCCTGCAATCCAAACCATGGTTTCACCGAGGGGTTACATGTCAGCGTTAGAAGAATTGCGGGATGAAAGGCGGGTTGCTCCAAACCACCATTGTATGCTCCCACAATTGGAAAACGTTAAGTGATGTGACGTAATGACATCACCAAAGGTGATTGGGAATGTTCGGAGATTAGCAGTTCGGAGGTGCGGATGCGAGATTCTCTGAATATTCGAAGTCCTGAAGACCCGAAGTTCCAGAACTCAGACGCCTGAGGTTCCATAGTAAGTTTCAGCTATTGAATGTTGATTAGATGTGGATGATTGATCTGCCCTAATTCGTGAGTTTGGTAATTTGGAACTCCGAGAGATTGTTGTGTGGTGCTTTGAAATATTCCGAAGTCGAAGGCCTGAGTAAGCACATAGTGATATAGCGTTTGGTCATGGCCCGTGATCACATGGATTGGGGACTGAGAGAAAGGGGCTAGTGCCTGAAAATTATTATAGAGAAGAGAAGATCTTGGAAAGAAAATGAAATCTGAATGTTTTCTTAAATCAAATTGGTTTATGAATGCTGTGGGATTTGTTAAGGAATGATGGTCTGAAAAATTCCAGTTGACTTCACATTGTGTTTGCAGAGTTCAACGAGTATAAGAAACAAATCGAATTTTCATAGATCACTTAGGAGACACTCACAGGTTTGTTGAACACTCTGAAGGAAGACCTGTGCAAAGAGTGCACTAGTCCAACACTTGAATGAAGTGTTGAAACACAACCAACTGGAGGCTAGTCAAAGTGCAAGGAATGCGCGTAGAGACGAACTTTTTTCAAGTTCAAAATCTTAGGAGGACGAGCGCAGAACGTGCCAGGAGGGAACCAGAAAGTCTTTTGGAAGACGCAGAAGGGTAGAATCCATTGGGAGACTGAGCAAGTTCGAGAAGCTCAGAGGAGATAGTGTAAAGGGTGCACAAGAGTTAGACTTATCCCAAGTCCAGAAGCTCAGGAAGAATAACGTTTTCAGAAACACAGACGAGACCCAAAGTCAAGGACTCGTAGAAGGATCAAATGTTGAAGCCTTGACACTTAGAAATTTCCCCATTTAGGGAGAAAGCAAAAGCTCAGGAGGAGGAGCAACAACTGTCGTTAGATCAACTGCAGAGGAAGAGATCTGGCCGTCGAATTTCACGTCCAGACAAAAGGAACACGCATAGGAGGAGATCAGATCTGAGTGCGAGGACCAACAACCATTGGATCTCAAGGAAAGTGCACGAGACTTAACTCTTTTAAGGTGCACATGAGAGTGGACTCACGAAGTCCCAAAATGACGAGAGTCATCGATGTGAAGGAGGACACACATCGCCATATCTAGATTCTGAAAAAGCGGAGGGGGGAAAAGTCCGAAGACCCGGAGAAGATATCGATCGTTGATCAAGGAGGGAGATGAAGGACCATCGATCTGGTTGAGGAGGCCAAAGTCCCAAAGCAGGAGAAAAAATATTGATTGAGGAGGACGCGCAGCAGACGATCTGGAATTTCGGAGAAATCTCTCCAGAAGAAACGAGAGTTTGAGAACTAAAAATCCCTAAGGTCAAACTGACAGAGAAAATCGTAGTTGCACATATGAAGTGACAGGTGTCAGAAGATCTTCCACTCTGTAAGATAGCTATTGAGGAGGAAGTGAGAGTTGAGAGTTGAAACTCCCGAAGGCTGGAAGACCTAAATCAATTGTATTCGTTGATTTGGAAGGGAGCTACGTGTCGACAGATCGCGAAGATCTGAGATCGTGCGTGAAAGGAAAAAAAAAGGTCGCTGATTGGAAAGTTGGCCAGAGGTAGGTAAAGAATAGACAATAGTCGTTGATCGAGAGGTATCACCAAGGAATTGGAGATTAACGGTCGAGTTGGATTGTGGGGCCAGAACTTGCTCGGATATTAAAAATATGAGAGCAGGCCGCAATTTATACCACGATTTTAACAAAGTGATATGTGGCAGCTAGAGGTGAATTGCAGGGCAAAAAGAGGGTTGGCCTAAAACCACTCTTGCCCATGCTCGCAATCATAGTTTTCCATGAGGTCATAGCCCAGGGCCATATGATGGAAGGGGCTAATGAAAAAGGATCTAGCACCTGAAACTTGACATTTTAGAAGCACACAGACAGAGGGTGCTGGTATCACAGGACCTGTGCCTAAAGGAGAAAAGGGGCCATGTGTATAATTTATTTGGGTTCAATCACGATCTTGAAGAGTCGATTCGACTCAGAAGATTGAAAGATCCTTTGGCCGGGAGGTTAGTAGACCCTGCTGAGGTGGGGGCACTGCATCGAAAGTGATAAGGGCAGGAATAATCATGCACAATGATCACAGTGGGAGCACAAAAAGATTCAGGAATCCAGGAAGAATTGTATACTTGTGAGATCAACAAGGAAAAGTTTTATAGGGAGAAAGAAGTTGCTGCAATTTTTGTGGCAGCAAGTATGTTACGACTTGTTGGTTCAGCTAGAGGAAAGAATACTTGCATGTTTGCAAGTGTTGTTGGTGAGGTTGTTGCATAATGAGTGAGGCAACAAAGAGACAAAGTGTTGGTTATAAGTTTGATAAAAGAAGCATGAAATCTTCTACTTCCATCAGACATTCATGTAGTATAAAATTTATTAATGGCAGTCATGCAGGTATGAGTTTTTAGTACTCTTTTTGCATAATTGCTGAAAGGAAATTTAGGTAAGAATTTCCTCAGTCAGAGTTATTTTATAAAATCACATGATTATATTATTGAGTGCATACCACTGGATGTGGTAAAGGATGGAGGCCTGTATTAATTCAAATCTTTTTAGCTTCTGAATGCACACACTGACATAATAGAATGTCATGTTAATTTGGTTATGGGGTAATAACCAAAGAATTAAAAGATAAGAACTTGTTATAAGAATGAATGGTAGTAAGCTAGTCATATATGAGACTAGGACATGGTTGGATATGGAAAGTTTATGAGCCACACAAGTACTAAAAGCTTCCCACCTTTAAATAAAACTTGGGCTGCAACCTTTTTGCTAACACTAATGAACACCACAGAATTATATTCTTGGTGTAGTGTTTGGGTCGAAAAGGAAGGCATATAATTAATTGGGAAGACAATAGGAATTGTGTGGAGAATGTGTCAACACATTGGCCCAAATTACAACTTATGGATGGTGAGATACATGACTGAGATGAAGAGCATTATGTAATTCAATGCAAGGTGCACTGAATAAGTATGCATTGAGAATTGCACTCATGCATAGTAAGAGATAGAATTGTGTACTAAATGCAATGGTTGAATGAGTTTTTTAAGTACATGCATATATATTATTGCATGGAAATAATTGTTACTAACAACTGAAATGTTGTTAACTCATGAAGTTGAGGACATTTCAGGGAGGTGTTAGACATTGCAACATGAAAGTTGCAAGTCAAGTAGTCGCATGAGCATTGACTACAGGAAATTTTCTTGTTCAGAAAAATAAGTAATGAACTTACAGATATTACTGTGAACATGCGTATGAATAGAATGACGAGTTGTTCTAGTTTATTAAATTGTTGGGTAATTGTGATTGATTTGCTAGGTACAGAAAATTCTAAGATCACAGCATAATATTTTGTACATATTGCAATTGAATTATGATGTACAAAAAATACTGACAATTTGTTGGTTGTATGAAAGATGAAACATTACAGGAAAAATGGTATGTAGTTTGGTTCCTATGGAAAACCACAAGGATGGCTGCATTCATAATATGGAAACAACCAAGATGAATTATGAAATAGAATTTCATGTTTTGGGGAAAAAGTTGAATTCCCTTTTGAACTAATTGGAGTTCCTAAATGAATTATTTTATGTTTTCTCATGATAACTGCATGTGGGTGATGCAAATGAGATGATGTTGATTAAAGTTAGAATGTTGACTAAAAAGAGTAGCTCGGGGAAGATGTGCAGTTGGAACTCTGGGAGCCAGGGTGCTCTGAGACTTCCCGAGCCGGCATGTTGCTGAAGCCCAAGGAAAGGACGGTGTAGCAGTCGATGGACTGTGTGACAGTGAAGTTGTACCCTCCTGGGGTGGGACAAGCATGTGAGGGAATGAGAGACCGTTGGTTGGAGTGCTGTTGAGGTTTGGTACCTTGGTATAGACCATGTTGATGTGGAAGGTCTTCTCAATCAAAAGATCAGTATCAATTCTCTATTTATTGTATGTTGTGTATCTTGTATACATGTTATAATGTTATTATAATTGCATGTATATACATATATATATATATATATATACATTGCATAAATGATTGCATTACCTGCATCCATGATTGTACATAATGTGTTTCATATTTCATTACTTAAGAAATTTATACCTGATTCTAATCATGCAATCAATTGGAATGTGATTCAGGTGGAGCAAGAAGGTGTCTTGTAGGTGCATCCTATGCGCATATTGCACCCGAAAGAGAAAAAAACTCTGGAATCGAGCCATAGGGCTTGTAAAGGTCCAGTGGATCAGGTATGGTCCTGAGGACGCGACATGGAAGCATGAAGATGCTATGCGGGCAGAATACCCACATATTTTTGAAGATTTTGGAAATCTTGTTGATGCTGTGTAAAGAGTTGCACTGAGGACAATGCAAAAATAAGGGGAGGGGATTGTAATATCCCCAAGGACGAGCCCCAATTGTTTTATGAATTGTAAACATGTTTTGTAGGTTGGTGAGCCGAGTGTTGATAATCTGGTGGGCTTATGTGTTTATTAGGCCGGAGAGCCTAAGTGTTAAAGGCCAGGAGCCTGTTTTTGTATATGTAATTATGTAGATCATTAATAAAGATTAAGCATCACTGCATCCAGACCGACCATGAATAAGAAGTGATGGGGAACTAATCTTCCACTAGATAGGGTAAGGGAGGGGGCTAAGTGTCTAGGCCTAGAGGATAAGCTAGAGGGCTTACCTATAAGGAAATAATATTTTATTATTATTATTTCCTAAAGGCTAAGGTGGACATGAACGATGTTGTCCTAAGTTCCTAGAAATGGAACAAGTGCAAAGTGGAATGCATGCAACTGCAAGAAGACAAGTGTCAACCTGTGCACATGCAGTTATAGCTAGGAAAGCCAGCCTGTTAGGGGGTTCGCTTGCCATTCTCGATCCACTCTCTAACCATGAACCAGGAGCATCCATCACGGATCTCTGGAACCAGTCACCGGTGAGTCAAATCATTTTGGGGGTTCGCTTCTTTTTCAGTGTGACTCCCATCCTTGCGTCTGGACGAGTTTTGAGATCCTTCAACATTGTGTCTTCACTCTTGCGAGGTTAGTCACCCTGAAACTAGTGAAAACCAAGGGACTGATCCATGTCTCCTATGAAGTCTGAGCATCATGTAATTGTCTGAGCCATGTGGTGTCATAACTGTTGGCTGTTGCAGCCACACAGTTCCTTGACTGAGTGTGGCTTGCTGCCGTCGACTATTTCTTACTGAGCCTTGCTATGTCTAGTGTATGACTATTACCATTCTGGGTGTCCATACTCATTTTTCCTATTGTTGTTGTTGTCACCCGTACCTGGCTATAGCTGAGTTGAGGATTGGTTGAAGAGGTAGGTTGTCAGGCCTGTGAGCAACTCTCCCAGGCAAGAGAGTTTGCTAGGAAGTGAGTTCTCCTGGAAGGGAGTCCCATAGCAACTACAATACTCTGAGACTTCTGGTCCAGCCTGTTGTTGAAGCCCAAGGTAAGGGAGGTGTAATAGTTGATGGACTTGTATTAGTGAAGGTGTACCCTCCTGGGGTGGAGCAGGCATGTGGAGAATGAGGGTCTGTGGGTTGTGGGCGTAAGTGTCTCCTGGGATAAAATATCCTTCTTGTGTTTTGTGCAACTGCCCTATTGACCTTGCCTATTCTAGGAATCCCTTGCTTGGTGGATCTTAGTCCTAGTTCGGGTGATCTGAAAATGATAAAGGCTTGTATTCTTGAAAATATTTGCAAAGTTTTATTTAAGTGTGCTTATGAAAAAGGATCAATTTGCTAACACAAATTTCAGAGAAAATTACACATTCAAGATGCAAATAATAACCAACAAATACAGTGAACAGTAAACACATAACACAACAAATGATAAAGGATTTCACCCCTCTCTTGGGCTACATCACTTGGTCCACCTTCCAATGGATATTTTATATTATTTGCTCAAAGTGATAAAATATATGCTTTACAATGCTCAAAATTCCAAATAGATGGCTCCAATGGCTTCAGAACGTCCAAAAACCCCTAGCTGGGATTTTTCGGCACCTGATTTGGCCAAAAATTGAAGAAGACAGGCTTCCTGGAAGTTCCCCTTCAAACTTGTTGTCTCTGGATCGCCAAAATGCACCTCTGTGTGTCCAACCTAGCCTCTATGCATTTTTCCATGATTAAACCTAGCACCGGAAACATAACCGCAAAATGCACACAACTATAGAATGGTTAGGGAACCTATCCCCCTAATCGCAAAGTCGTTGAGCACATGGTCCATATGACCGCGTCCCCCGCACACAAAAGGGATAAGTTTTAAAACTTATGGGCAACCGACAAGTGTCTAGGACCATGGGGCTTTGACTCCATTTGAAACATGTGTGCACAGTGTGGTCGTATGGGAATCCACATATGAATGGGCGCTGGGGCTTAGCCCCATCCCGGACCACGCCCAAACCATAACATAATTCAAATTCAAATATAATTAAACCCATATACATAACAAGGAACAACGCGTGGGTTATTGGTAACCCACACCGTGTGAAGGTGCTCCACCATGGAGGGAGGTCTGGGGTTCTATCCCCATGGACTCCATATAATTTTAAACAACCAATTAAATATGGTGCCACGTGGCAGCCCATGTCTGGGCCACATGGCACCATCCCACTTGTCAAAAATGTGCCACGTGTCGAGAAATTATTTGACCGCCCAACCACCAACTGTGTACCAACTCAGCACCTACCACATCAGCGTATGACCTTTCCACATCAACATACGACCTTTCCACATCAGCAACTGTACGGACTATACAAACTATACAATTAGCGATTTTTTTTTGCATGTTTGGTAATTTGAACAGAACGCGACATCTCACTCATACGATGTCCGTTTGAACCCGTTTGAGTTGCGTTGGGTTTGTGATGATGAGGCCTAGGCACCTATTCGATTTGAAGCAATTTTGAGCACTTTGAATTTTGAGCAAAATTTGATCCCCTGGATCACACCTCCCCATTGGAAAGCTTTTGGACCTCCAAAAGTCTACTTTTAGTCTATCTGAAGATGAGGGTATAGTTCCCTCACCTTCCCAACCTCAATCCACTTGTATTTTCTTGGATTTGTGCCTTTAAGACCAATTTGAAGATATTCCACATTTCCCCGTTTTGAAGTTCTCATCCTCCTATCAAGGATTGTGTCTTCATGCAGTTCTGTAAGATATTCTGGGGAGAAATCATCTATAGAAGGAATATGAACATGTTCTCCTTGATCATCAATCAAAGGAGGCTCATACAATTTCAAATTCTCAACATTGACAACTGCATACATTTGCATATAAGGAGGCAAATCCAAACGGAAGGCATTGTTACCAATCTTCTCAATTTTTTACCTTCTCCTTTAAGACTCTCCTTACTAATGTAAAGACAAAATTCATCTCCAACTTGGAAACTGTGATCAACACGATGCTTGTCATGTCTTGTCTTGACTCTTTTCCAACTGTTCTTGTACCGTTTGATGTATCGACTGAATTTGTTCAATGAATTTTTTTGCGCTCTCAATGTCATATTGACCATCAATAGCAATATCCTTCCCAAAGATAAAATCTAAAGGAGATTTGGGCAAATAGCCAAAACATGCTTCAAATGACGATGTTTGAGTTGAAGAGTGCTTAGCTCGGTTGTAAGCATGTTGAATGTAGTGTAAATGCTCATCCCAAAGTTTAGGATGTTTGCTGCAATAACCACGAAGAATATGCACCATTGTTATATCGACCACTTATGTTTGACCATCGATTTGCGGATGAAAAGTTGTGCTCTTTTTCAGTTTGGTGTCCATGAGTGCCCATAAACTTGACCAAAAGTTCCCAATAAATCGAGAATCTCGATAAGAAATAATGGATTTAGGCAATCCAAAATGTACCTAAACATGCTGAAAGAACATTTGTGTCATTTGCTCAGCTGTAACCTGCTTCTTACAAGGCATCAAAATACACATTTTTCTAAATCGATCAACCACAACATAAAGATAATCATGATTTTTTTAGACATAGGTAGACCTCCTACAAAGTCCATGGAAATACTTTCCCAAGGATGAGAAGGAACCGGAAGTGGAGTATACAAACCCAAATTTCTATTGCTAGGTTTGCTTGTGGCACATAACGAACATCCTCTAACATATATTGAAACACTTTCATTCATTTTAGGCCAATAGCAGTGCCTTTGCAAATTAGCCACCATCTTGCCTACACCAAAGTGACCAGCAATAAGAGAAGAATGAGCTTCTCTTATTATGTTGATTCTTTCACCCTGTGGAATACATAGCTTGCCAAAATGATACAAAAGATTATCATGCACATGGTAATCCAATTCCTCAACATGGTTAGAATGACACAAATTTGCATATACTTCTTTAAAATCAGCGTCTAAAGCATATTGCTCAACATAGCTCTCATGCATGATAGGACTATGCTTAAGAATAACTGAAGCACTAATAATAGGCCTTGAAAACATATCAACAACTTTGTTATAAATGCCCTTCTTATACCTTATGACCAAGTGGAATTGTTGTAGAAAACCCATCCATCTGAAGTTCCTTGCTTGTTGTAGCTTTGTTTGTGATTGTAAGTATTGCAGTGGTTGATGATCTGTGTGAATGATGGTTTCTTTCCCCAACAAATAATGTTTCCATTTTTTCACACTTTGCACCAATGCATACAACTCCTTATCATGAGTAGGATAGTTAATCATGGCACCATTAAAAGTTTCAGAATGAAAACAAATGGGCTTACCATGTTGTAACAAGACTACTCCCATTGCATAATTGCTTGCATCAGTTTGGATTTCAAAAGGTTGTCTCAAATTCGAAAGTGCAAGAACTAGGGCTGAACTGATTTTCTCCTTCAAAGTATCAAAAGCCTTTTGTTGCTTGCCTCCCCATTGAAAAACTTGCTTGAAACTTGTCACGGCATGTAATGGAGCTGCAATTGAAGAAAAGTTAGCAATAAACTTTCTCCAATATTGGGTTGCTCCCAAAAAACTTCTTACCTCTGTCAGATTGTTGGGCTTGGGCCACTCCAATATGACTTTGACCTTGGAGGGATCAATTTTCAGTTCTCCTCCACCAACAATATGCCCCAAGTAGATAAGTGAGGTTTTTCCAAACTCACATTTAGACATCTTCAAAAACAACTTTTCTT
>ML790505.1:266897-281362 GCA_009831015.1 Picea engelmannii
TCCAAAAACCCCTAGCTGGGCTTTTTCGGCACCTGATTTGGCCAAAAATTGAAGAAGATAGGCTTCCTGGAAGTTCCCCTTCAAACTTGTTGTCTCTGGATCGCCAAAATGCACCTCTGTGTGTCCAACCTAGCCTCTGCACGTTTTTCCGTGCTTAAACCTAGAACCGGGCACATAACTGAAAAACACGTGCAACTGTAGAATAGTTAGGGAACCTAGCCCCCTAACCGCAAATTTGTTGAGCACATGGTCCATATGACCGCGTCCCCCGCACACAAAAGGGATAAGTTTTAAAACTTATGGGCAACCGACAAGTGTCCAGGTGCACGGGGATTTGACTCCATTTGAAATGTGCATGCATGGTGTGGTGGTATGGGAATCCACATATGAATGGGGGCTGGGGCTTAGCCCCAGCCCGGACCGCGCCCAAACCATAACATAATTCAAATTCAAATATAATTAAACCCATATACATAACAAGGAACAATGCATGGGTTATTGGTAACCCACACCATGTGAAGGCGCTCCACCATGGCGGGAGGTCCAGGGTTCGATCCCCATGGACTCCATATAATTTTAAACAACCAATTAAATACGGTGCCACGTGGCAGCCCATGTCTGGGCCATGTGGCACCATCCCACTTGTCAAAAATGTGCCATGTGTCGAGAAATGATTTGACTGCCCAACCACCAACTTTTTTCCAACTTAGCACCTGCCACGTCAGTGTACAACCTTGCCATATCAGCGTACGACCTTGCCACGTCAGCAACTGTACGGATTGTACAGTCAACAATTTTTTTTTGCCTGTTTGACAGTTTGAACAGAACGCGATATCTCACTCATCCGATGTCCGTTTGAACCCGTTCGATTTGCATTGGGTTCGTGATGACGAGACCTACACATGTGTTCGATTTGAAGTGATTCCAATAAATTTGAATTTTGAGCAAAATTTGATCCCCTGGATCATCGGGGGTGACCTACTACTGAGCGTGATGAGCAGTGTGGTCTATGGCTAGGAGGTTCGTGGAAGGTATGCATGCAATTGGTGGTATTATAATAAAAGATAAGTATCTCTTTTATATTCATTTACATGTTGTGTAATGGTACATATGTTGTAATTGATGAGTACTTCATGTGTATGTTGTATATGCTGCATGTGTAGGCTTACTGTTATTTCTGCAATAATCTGTTATATATATGTAGAATAGTCATTCTATGTTTATATGGATGTGTATGTTTTTCTGCAAGTATCTTTGTGTGGCATAGCCCAGTAGTTTAAGGCTGGAGCTATCACAGATCAGAGCTAAATGTACAAGATAAAGTATTCCACAGGTAGCATTGCCCCGATGGTGGAGTTGTAGGCTGGGGGATGTTACAGTAGACAAAACTGCTCCTCTACCTCTTCAACCTCAATTTTCTCTTCCGAGTATAACTCAACAAACCTGGTCTCGGTTTCCCAAGCATCCTTAGATGCCTGAGTGCATTATGTTGGGCCCTTCGAGGTCGAGGCCTCTTTATCATGTTTTTTTTGTTAATGACCATTTCCCTTTCTGCCCCATAGATGGGCCATTTCCTTAAATTCGCAGCCTGAGTACCTGCACCCCTACTAACTTACAAGGAGTGGTGGAAGTTTTCCCAACTGAGAACTCCCCTCACTTTCGACTAGCAGAACCAGAAAAGTCTCAATGTTTTGGCCCAAACATTTTGAGCATCCTCCAGATCCCTCTTATAAACTGGTTCATCACCCCTCCTAATAAATGAGTGCATCATCATGAAAACATGAACAATACCAAACATTAGCTCGAAGCCATCACTGCTACAATTGTTCCAATTCCCTTCACGAGACTTCAATATCAACTGGAATGAATGCTGAGTACAAACTATTGGATTACCCTTATGGTTCCCATGCATGTCAATTATGATCAGATCTTTGTTCTGCCTCCCCCACCCTGCTTCAATAAAACCCAACTTATGTCAGAGATAGACAATGTACCTTCCACCTGCCTTTGCCTGTTTGCGTTTAAGATCTTGTTCACTTCCATCTCTTCGGACGTCGTTCCGACCACGTGTGTTTCCTCCATCACTTCATGCGTCACCCCATCTGGGCCAACCATGTCCATCTATTTTAGTCAGTTCACTTGTTCCTAGAGCCCCCATGGCAGTGGGTCCCTTTCCATCCAAACACAATGATGACTAGGTTGGGAGACCTCCGCATTAGCCATGCAGTCCACAAAGGCATTGGATTTACATTAGACATGTTCGGGTATGATGACCAAGATTATCCTGGAAAGCCTTGTAGTCTCCAAGAGGCAATATGCCAGTTGCCAATTCTTTGATAGTTTGTTTAGAGGAGTACCATTTAATTTTTTTCTCAGAGCTTAGATTAACACCTGGGAGTCTCCTTCCACGACAATGGCCCCATAGAATTTTTTCTATGTGATCACTAACCCGCTAAGGAGGATGGCCAATTCCACAACATTATTCAAGGAATTTCCTAGGTTTGAGGCGAATAGGGCCTGTACCTCTCCAACATGGTTTCTGAAAGCTCCCCCTGCCCCCACTATGAATGGATTTCCTTTAAGGGTGTCGTCGAAGTTTAAATTTAGGAAGCCCACCTAGGGATGTTGCTAGTGTTCCCTGAATCTCGGGTGCATGGGTTTCTAGATGAAGATTTCTTACTTCAAGCATGACCCAATATTCCAATTTTTGAAGATGATGGCTTCGTGCTCCTTCAGTTCCGTGTCTTGCGTAGATCGGGTTGAGGAAGATATGGATTCCTGTACATTAGTGTTGATGATATGCCAAGCCTGTTCATTGGTTTGTTTTTGAAAATGATAATGTTTCGTTCTTTCCAAACATTCCATAGAAGGAATATTGGGAAGGTTTTCCAGACCTTGTTAAGGATTGGGTTCACAGAAATATCTTCTCCCCATTCCTCTATGTTCCTTGGTGTGTCATTTCTAACCTTGTTCCACTATCTGAATAATTCTTCCCCTTTTCCCAAAGATAATTTGTTTCTCTACATGAACCTAACAAATGGTCAAGGGATTCCTCTTCTGCCTTGCATATCATGCACATTGAAGGAATTGCGAAGTCCCTCTGGATCAGGGGGTCCCATGTCAATATTTTTCGGTAAGTGAAAAGACACATGAACATAGATATCTTTGGCTAAGTGGTCGGTTGCTAGACCTTAACCCACAATGGTTTTTAATTCTCCCCCCCCTATTCCCACCACTTCTAGATAAGCATCTTTCACTCAAAATTTTTCATCACTCTGTGCTCCCCATCTAACAATGTCCTCCCCTGTTCTTACTTCTATTTGTCGCACTTGCATAATTTCTTGCATCTGCCTCTTCATGTCTTCAATGCATAGTATGGGCCAATATTCTAGGGGATTCTAGGACCGGGTATATGAGTTCCTCATATCTTGTTGAATATGCCAATATTGGCAAACTCTGGTCCAACCTTCTAGAATAATTTCCCTTCTCAAAGTTTGAAAATTCTCATAGTGTATAAGGGTGGGATGTTGATCCCATGCGTCGTCCCAAAAGAGGGCTAAGCGACCATTATGGATCTCCCAAAAATACAGATGTTGGACTTGTCCTTGGTTTTCCCATGCATTATTCAATATTAGAGAACCCAAACTATCCCCCTCCACTTGGATAAACTCCTCTTGGGGAATCCGAGGGGGTTTTCCATAGAATTTCCCACATTGAATTCTAATTTTTAACCCATCTCCACCATATTTTGGCTTCCAACGCTTGAATGACCACTTGTGGCTCTCTAATACCCGACCCACCTTGGTCCTTATGCTTGCATAAATTAATCCATGCTACCATAGCCCATTTTTCTCTTTAGTAGCCCCTCCCCAGAGGAAAGAGCGTTGCAAGTTTCTGATTTTCTTTAGAATATTCTTAGGAGTATCCATGAATAAGAATATATACATCGACATCATCATTAGAACCAATTTAATCAACAAGATTCTCCCTGGGAAAGAGAGGAAACAATGGGTCTAGTTGGAGAGCTTGGATTCTATTTTTTCCAAGAGTTCTTCCCAAGAGGCATTGCAGATGGCTTTGGCTTATGAGTGGAGCCCCCAAGTATTTGCAAGGAAGGGATGCCTAATAGAAACCAAGGAGGAGGGAAATGTTTTTATAGATTGGTTGGGGAGTGTTAAAGAAAAAAATTGAGATTTTCCTAGGTTGATTAGGGTCCCGGAAGCTTTGTTGAATAAATCCAAAACCTTCTTAAATACCATGGATTCTCTGATAGTCAGTTGGCCTATCAGGAAGGTTTCATCTAGGAACTACATATGCGAGATACCCTAGATGGACCAATCAATCTTAGCATGTTTTATACTTTGGGCCAAGCCCTCTGCTAGGGTAATATATAGAAAAGGGGAAAGGGGGTTGCCTTGTCTGAGGCCTCGGGAGGGTTTGAAGGTTCTAGAGGGAGATATATTTACCAATATTGAGAAAAAGTTTGAGGAGATCAGGGTTAAAACCCACTCAACCCAATCCTCCTTGAAACCAAATGCTTCCAACATCCTCCTAAGGAATACTCAGTTCATGCAATCATATGCTTTGGACATAGAAATCTTCATCATCATTCTCGCTTTCCTCGTAGAATTGGGGGAGTGGATGCTCTCATGTGCCACCACAATGCCATCTATGATTTTCCCACCCTCCAGAAAACCCCCATGTTGTTGGGAAATGATGATGGACAGGATGGGTTGAAGTCTAGTTGTTATTCACTTAGTAACAATATTATAAATGACATTACAAAGGGATATAGGTCGAAACTTATTTGCAACACTACTATAAATGGACAGAATTTCCAACGCCCTATTATTGTACCCCCAACATTTGGAGTCACTCAACTGCCGCTTATGAGGGCTCAACAGGCATAAAAAAATCTCCCGTGGTTTTTCTGACGTTGGACTATCGTCGGTATTCTAACTCCCCAAATGTCTGACGATTGGCGACCTTTCAAAAATTAATTTCAAAGGACAACCGAAAAACTACCGACGACGTCCGTCGGTCTACTGATGAATATTCTGATGATATCTCACTGACGTGACTGATGAGCATGCTATAGTTCCGACTCTTTGCTGGGAGCGTTTCCCGTCGGAACTCTGACCTGTAGTAGTCGGAAGACCGACGGACCTGAATATTAAAAAAAAAAAAATTGTTGAAAAGAGGCGAGGCATTATTTTTCTCAAGTTCATAAAAGGCATAGAAGGTTTCTTCAACACTGACCAGCCCATTCTGGTTGCCAAATTCTACAACATCCCGGAGAAAATCATCGGTTGGCTCAAGCTTCAACAAAGGTAGAGATGGATTGGTTGTTGCAATTGGAAATGGGGCAAAGAAATGGCATGGAATTTATCAAAAGATGATTCTAGAAAGTAATAGGGCAAAGAAATGGCATGGAATTTATCAACATTAGTCCCTCATGGTCGCATAAATGTATTGTCCATGTTCATACCAAACCAAAATTTATTCACTTGTAGCACCTATGGGATTCAAAAAATGGGTTTAGTAACTCTAATCATCTAGTCATACCATTTGTTGAAAGTGGCCTCATTGAATGCAAAATTCTTAGTGTCCTTCCAACTCTTCCAAGCATGAAATTGCAATGAAATAATTTGTTGATTGGGCATGGGATGAAGTTATCTTCCCTACAGGGGTTTCCATTTCCACATCCCAAAAGCAACCAATGGATAGCCAAAGATGAATTAGGTGGATTATGTGTGGGGATTAGCATATTCCTGAAAGACTTCATCTATTAATAAATTAAACCATTTCAATTTAGTTCCCTGCACACATAATTTAGTGACAAATTGGGCATCTAGGTTGAATTATTCCTTGGTGTATTTACACATGAGATGGATTGCAATCATCTAGCAAGAAAAATGGCCCTCGGGGTTAATAATCAATGAGATGATGGCACCAGAACCTCCCCTATATGTACCATAGTTGTGATATAGGCTAGGTTCATCCTTATTGCGACCATGCTTCCTCATAACTTGAAATGCATGGGAGACATATTCCCCCTCCATAGACAACCTTGTTAAAATGTGTACATCCTGCACATGTATAGGGTATTCCCGTTCAATCCATATGTAATTCCAAAGACCAACAAGTCATGCAACACCACAAACTTATATTTACAGAGAGGTTCAAACATAGGCTTCCAAACTATGGCAATGTCACTAGACTCAAATGGAATGTAATCAAGATAGGCTTCATGTTTAGGAACAAGTAATCATCAATGAAGTTTTTGTTGACCAATCTCATTTTCTCAACCTTCCAATGCAAATCCTATAAAAATTCAACTCTCAAATCATATAAATCTATTGGAACTGCTTCTTTTTTTCACAGTGTAGCTTTCAGATCCAAAACCCTTCTTGTCAATGCCTTACAAATCTAATAAAAATAAAACTTGATTTTATCACTCTAAACTCTACAAACTCTTGTCAATGCCTTACCCCTCTTATCAATGCCTTACCATTCAGATTTTTCCAAGAACAATCTGTTATACCAAGAAACATTCTTCAGAAAGATCCTCGTCTAATTTCTCAGGCGAAAAATCAGTTGGTTTTGGTTGGAGAATTCCCTTGTCTTGTATAGGTCTCATCCATGGACACTCTGATTTTACGCCTGAGAAATTAGAAGAGGATATTTTTGGAAGAATTCACTTGTCTTGTATAGTTCTCAGCCATGGACTCTCAGGCTTAAAGTGCTTCAAAACTTGCATACAACAATGACCAAATTACTTCAATTGTCACTAAACAACTTCAATAGCTAAATATTGTCTAACCTTCAATAGCTAATTAAACAACTTATAAGTATTTAAACAAATACATATCGATCCTTATGGGTATGGGGAACAATATCACATCCCAGAAATTGTACAAAAAATTGCAATGGAGGGCAGTTCAGATTTTGTTGGAATTACATATTTAGCCCCAAGAGAATCAAAACAATGTTTAGTATAAAATAGAAATAGACGCACTGCAACTTGATAGCCTTTTGATCCCAAATCCACTTTTCTATGAGTCGATATTAAAACTCTTGGACGGGACCGCCAATGAAAAACATAAGAGGATTTAAAAGATAAATAAAAAATAAGGGCCATAACCATACTCTAGCTACAAACAAAAAAATTGTGATAGCTACCAACTCTGAAGTATATATTTACCCTGAGGCGAATCAAAACAATCTTGAGAATAAACCATTGTAACAATCATTGATTTTTATCAACACAAAATTAAATCACAAAATCGTTTACAAAATCCAAATTCCACTTATAGCTCAACTTCAGTGTAGAAAATAGAAATCGACGTGATACAACTTGATAGCCTTTGAGCACAATGGACAGGGCCGCTATTAAAAAAACAAAAAAATAGGGTTTTAAAAGAAGAAAGGAGAAACAAGGAAAATTCTATAACTAGACCATATAATATAATAAGCTTTGCAATTTCAACATATGGCCAACATATACAATTGAAAACCAACTAATCACTAAATATTGTCTAACCTTCAATAGCTAATTAAGAAATTATATAACTATGTGATTTATGAAACATTACTTTGGAGGTTATAAAAGAAAAATACACCCTTCAAAACAATGATGCATCATATATATAATTAAAACTTCTAGACCAAACCCCTTATTTGTGCTAGTTTCACCTCCAAGTTACAGTGCCATGAGTTGCTTCATGCTCAATAGTTTTTCCATCAGGACAAACCTGGACAAGACAACAAAATCCAAGATTATTCAATGGACATATTTAACCTCCAGGATATTCCTACTCAAGATAATAGATCACTACATTGGACAATCTAGAATATTAAATAAAATATGTATTTTAAAAAAATTATTCAACTGCAATTATTTACAATATGTTAAGATGCACTAAATTGAGAATGTCAGAACATACCTTGACAATGCTTACAAGCACCTTATCATCCTTTTTTTGGAGTAGCCCCTTATCATCCTAGATTCAAACATCGACTTACTCACTAAGAACAAACTACAAACGTGATAGTTATAGAACTAGAAATAACTCATGAATGGGCTCCTCTTGGTTTCAAGAATAATTTATTGGAGCCGTCTAATATTGCAACAAACCTCCCTCAATTTGATGGAGCAACAACGAAGTCAACATTGGCTTTGTTTTTGCTCCGGTAGATCGAGAGAGTTTTGGTCCAAGATTAGCCAATTCCTAATTTATTCTCTAATAAACAGGGCCAACCACGTGAAGGTGGAAGTTGTTATGGCCCCTCCCCCCCTCACATCACTCTTAATTCCCCAATACCTAATATAACTGATATATTTAGGGTAAAAAATGAAGTAGACAGAAATTTGATATTTTTTCTCACAATATGCTTACTACAGATCAGATCTAAAAATAAGGGTAAAAAGCAGATAATAGAAATATAACAAAAATTTTCAGATCACATCAAGAAGATAACTATTGATAACAATTGAATATTAATTCATAATCTGAACATACTATGAAGATAGGTACTGTTGTAAAATAATTCAATGATCTTCAACATGAAACTAAACAATGAACATAATAAATAACAATAGTAAAAGAGATAGGGTTAGAAACTTACCTGAGTGTGGAAACCCCCATAGATGTACTCAGTAAAGGGAGAAGTGTCAAGCACTTACCTGAGGGCAGACCTTACCAAGTGAGAGAGAGATGACCAGTAGGAAAAACAAATCATAGCAGACCCCAAAAACAAGATGACCTCAATCAATCAAAGAACCCTCAGAGACCAATGTTTCCTTGTAACCATCCACTTTGGGTCACGTTGCTCTTAACACATTAGAAAAACTATGGAGGGTCATAACAACCTTCCTTGAGGTACGCCACACAACACAGAGGTATGCCAGAGGTCACAAGAGGCAGAGACAAGTTGACAGTGCCAAGGTTAGGCTGTGACAGGGTCAAGGCAGCCACGACAAGGCTATCGAGGGGCAACTACAGGCTGAAAACGCCAAGGATATACTGCGGCAGGGTCAAGGTTGTCGAGTGGAAGCTACAGGCTGACAACACCAAGGATAGGCCATGACAGGGTCAAGGCAACCACAACAAGGCTGTCGAGGGGCAACTACAGGCTGACAGGGTCAAGGTTAGGCTGCAGCAGGGTCAAGGAAGCCACAACAAGGCTGTCGAGGGGCAACTATAGGCTGACAATGCCAAGGATAGGCTGCGGGAGGGTCAAGGCTACCGAGGGGCAACTACAGGCTAACAACGCCAAGGATAGGCTGCGACAGGGTCAAGGAAGCCACGAAAAGGCTGTCGAGGGGAAACTACAGGATGAAAGTGCCAAGGATAGGTTGCGACAGGGTTAAGGCAGCCACATAAAGGCTCTCGAGGGGCAGCTACAGACTGATAGTGCCAAGGATAGGCTGCGGCAGGGTCAAGGTTGTCGAGGGGCAGGTACAGGCTGACAGTGCCAAGGATAGGCTGTGACAGGGTCAAGGAAGCCACGACAAGGCTGCCGAGGGGAAACTACAAGCTGACAGTGCTAAGGATAGGCTATGGCAGGGTCAGGGCAGCCATGACAAGGTTGTCGAGGGGCAACTACAAGCTGACAATGCCAAGGATAGGTTGCGACAGGGTCAAGGCAACCACGAAAATGCTGTCAAGGGGCAGATACAGGCTGACAACACCAAGGATAGGATGTGACCAACACATAAGAGGGGGAACCTAGCCACAATAAGGGTGAACAAAATATACAAGTCAATAAGAGGGGCTTAACCAATCACAAGATAACAACATAAAGGGTCATCTCTCTGTCAAAAGGTCGAATCATAATGTGGGGGTTTCATCCTCATACAAAGGGGGTTTCCACACTAAGATGTGGGATTTATACCTTCTAGTCTAATCCAAGGGTCAAATGGTCAAAGGCAAAGCAAAATAACACTATCTACTAGATAATATGCATTAAAAATATTAAAAAAATGTCACGGAAAAGTAAATTTATCAAGAACTCATTGAAAGACAAAGCAAAAAAAAAGGTATGCAAGACCTTAATATTGACAGGCATATGTGAATTTGTTTTTATTATAAATGATCGGTATTATAATATTATACATCAATACTAGGTTTTTGTTTTTTTCTTTGCACGACTTGCTGCTGATTTCCTAAGTATTTCATCGATATCTATGCCATCTTCTTTTACCGCGTGCTCTTCTATTGTTGATTGTCCTTGCATTCTCGCACACATTGCATTCCTTGTCACGTACTCATGACGTTGAGGCACCAAATGTGGGTCATCATATACAACAACAAAAAATATCAAATTTATAGGGCAAGTTATTGAATATGATTGATTTAGTTCATTAATAAGAAAAAAATACGACTAGAATGTAATAATTTACCTGCCCTGTGCTCCTCTTCTATTAGAGGATATCAATGTATGTCATGCAACTCTACCACTAAAACCACAAAATTTATAAGTAGACAATCGCAATTGAATTAGTAAAAAGAAAAAATAGAATAACAAAATTCATAGGTACGAAATTATTAAGTTATATATGATTAATATACAACCATATTACCATCGTGGCTCTCATGTGCAGCAAAATCATGGGGCTGCACCGACCCAATTATGTTAGGATCAGGTTGCACCTCACTTTCAAGAGGCTGCACCTCACTGTCAGGAGGTTGCACCTCACTTTCATGGGGCTGCATGGAAGCACCATCTTGTGGTTGCTCTCTACTATCAACAAACTGTTTTGCAGTACTATTGATGGGCTCGATAATATTGTTGCTCCCCTGCTATAAATAACAGAGCAACATATAAAATTATTGGACGATATCAAACAAGAATGCATTTTAAAGGTAATGAAACTGTGTTATTATGGTTAGATTTTTATAATATACGATCTCACGCACACTGCATCTTGGCGACTGTCCCAAGGTTTTTCGGTGATCAATAAGAGCTTGGTATCCATACTTGTAACCAAGCCGGAGGTCTTTCGTAGTGGCTTTGGTACCAAAATCGTCCCCCTACATTGCATAAGAGTATTGATTTTTGTTATTGGTTGCCCCATGAATTACCAAAAACCTGGAAGGCGATATAACTAATAATATTGTTAAGATGTTTGATTACTTACAATTCGTGCCTGTAACTTCAAATAGCCGCCTTGGCCTAGTCTGTTTTGGCCATGTTTCTCAATCCTTGCCTTGGTGGATTTCGAAGTGTCAGGGAGCCTATGAAAAATTTCAAGTATGTTATATACTGCAATTGTATTTAAAAATAAAGAAAGCTAAATGTATTGAATTCAAATTGTAATTTACCTTCCTGGACCAGGTGGATTTCTTCCTTCTTTTCTTAATATCTTCTCCTTTGCATCCTCAATGAATGCCTTCCATTCCCTCTCAGGAATAACGGGTGGACGCTCATACCTAGGGTTCTTTTGCAAGTTAACCCTATACATGTCACATATATATTTTAAATATAGACCCACCGCTTTGGAGACCTCGCTTTTGTCGAAGGTATCTACCCCAAACATACGTTCAAGGTAGTCCAAGATTTCTTTTTTGAGGTGAATACTTTGAGAATTGCACCTCGTGCATAATGTGGGACCAAAAATTTCCAACGGATGGTCATGCAAGTGTTTATAAAACAAGTTGTTTCCTACATGAAAAAATAAACGATCATTAATTAGAAAATAATAATATATAAGATGATAGATGCTTCAGATATACAACAACAAATGGTTAAAACAATTAAAAACCCCTGGAATTTTCAATGTCTTTATTGGAAATCCTTTCTCATTCACCAAAAAAGTGCATGAAATTGTTCCTGTGTTGGCAACGCGTGACGATCCAGGAAATGAACTGACAATGTCATCACTGCCACTACCATCAGCTCATGCGTGTGGCTCTGCCACCTCCGGCTAAAGGGGTATGTCATGCTCACAGTCCCTAGCTACAGGTGTGGACCTAGTCTGAGTATGACTGGGATCAATTGTAGGTGGAGTGCTAAATATCCTAGCCGGTATGTGTTGACTCGTGCCAGTTGGACGTTGTGGTGTACTCTCTACAACATGACTACTACCAACATCTACTGCAGGAGCCGACTGAATCGGAGCCAAAAAATCCTATATAAGAAAGAAAAAATTATTTTGATTAGAAAATGTAAAAGTTATAAACATGAAACATTCATAATTGAACTTACGACCAAAAAAAAATCACTTTAAGATATGGTTATTACCTTATATTTTTGAAGGTCTTCCTTCAACTGCTCTATCCTTTCTTTAGTTTCTTGATTTTGATCTTTACTGACAATCATGTGAAGGATTTCTCTGTTCGTTTTTCTGATGATTTTGTTGATTGTTACCATTATGTTGGGGTCATCCAAAAAGTCATCGTTGACCCAATAATCACAACCATGGCCCGTGGACTACATATTTCAAGAAAGAAAAGTTATTTTCAATTATATAAACAAATAATAAATTTCACATTAAATGTAATTCGAAAATGTTAATCATATGCCTGTTATGGGGGGGCTGGAGATTTTCCATGATCATCCTGCCAAGAATTAGGTGTTAGAAATCCCTAACAAATGAAATGACTCATGAAAACTCACAGAGTATGATGTGCATTATAGTGAAGTGCATTGCCTGTAATTTACCTGTTTTGAGGGGTCGGCTGGTGCTTTTCCATGATCATCCTACCAATAATTAGGCGTTAGAAATCTATAACAAATGAAATGACTCATGCAAACACTAAGAGTATGATGTGCATAAGATTTAGGTGTTAGAAATCCATAACAAATCAACATCATGAAAAACGATAAATTTACAAAGAATGGGAATACAAATTTACAAACTGCACCACATCACATCATGATAAGTAAACATAATAGATTTCAAATTACCGCCCCCATAATAGCAATGCTCGTATGTATTCGATTCAAGTTGTAATCAATCAACAAATCCTTCCCTACAATTATTGATTTTATTGCGCATACAAATACACAGTTTCATTCCCGCCCCTCAAATATGCAATTGGGTTGCTTATTTGTTGTCCCGGGTCATGTACTATTTATAAACCCCACAATATTGCCCGATGCCTTTGGCCTTCTGTCAATATACATAGACCCTCCTTTGTTTATATCGTTGTCTCTTAGCTGTATATAATTTGCAGCCACTCTGTATATCCACATACCTCACGTATATTGGACTAGCTTCATCCAATCTCTATAATTGTAACAAGGCCCAACATACTCCATCAATTCAGTTATTCCACTGTCAAAAACCTTTATGCCATCCATGGAAAATATCCCCAAGCCATGTAACGATGATGAAGCAATGCGATATATCCTCTCGTCCAGACAAAAATCAGTGTTTACTTGAGGAAGGTCCTTGGGTACCCATCGTTTGACTAAATGTTTGTACCTCAAGGGCACCTTGATGTCGTCTATGCTCTCACCATCATAAGAGCAGGACCCCCCTTCAGCAAGAAAAAATTCCATGCGTTTATGGAATTTTCTTCTGATCTTCTCACCTCTAGTTACTCTCTGTCTACCTGAACTTTCCTCGCTCGACGAAGACAGATATGAAAAATACCTGTTTGGTTGTACCTGTAGTCCATCGAATGAGCTAGCAGTTAAGAAGAATGCCCCTGTCAATTTTAGTAATGATAATTGTGTAGGATACAAGGATGACAAAAGGAAAAAAACAAATATGCATTCTTCTTAAATGGCATATTGATCAACTCGTATTTGTGATGTAGAGAGACCGAGTGACATATCAAGTTGGTTCAACAAAAAACAACGACTCCGCACAAAAGCATGCCATAATTAATAATAAGCCTCGAGTATGATCTTGTTACTCCTCACTAAGCTTGTTTGGATTCTATGGGTTGTTGGAGTCGGGAGTTTGAGGCACATTTGGTCTATATCTTGTTCGTATATGCATTTAAGGTAGGAACCCATATCGTTATTGCATTTGAATTGGAGAATTCTTGGTTGCTTGTGCTTTGGCTTGGGTTACTATTCTGGTAAAATTGGGATTTTGTATCTCTTCCATACTCTGTTTCTTGTTGTGAAATTATTTAAAACTATCCTTGACCCTTTTCTAGGTTTCCCTCTTCCTTATTTTGGACACACCTTTGTTGTGATTTTGAGCTCCTTATATGGGCAATTCTAAAGCCCCATCTTGGCCATTACTTATGTTTACACCTAGCTCATGTCACAACTTAGTATTGTTTCCTCTAGGAATTACTTGAAGTTTAAGAATTGACCCATGGGTTTCTTAACTATGGCTTGGTTTAAAGTTTCATTCTGCCTATTGAATGCTCATCTCTTGTAAATGTTTGGTTCTACCTACATGTGTTAATTACCCTACCTCAAATACTTGCTACTATTATGGATATGGTTGGGATATCATTCTCATGACCTCTTGGCCATGTGTTATGTTCATTGTTATA
>ML790505.1:339477-352289 GCA_009831015.1 Picea engelmannii
TAAATATGCTAATTTGAAATGTTCTGACATGTTTTCTTCTAGGTATTTGTTACACATTATTTTGGTCACCTCAGTGGTCAAACGACAACATGTGTTCTTGTTCCCTTAAAATATTAAGAGAAGACTTTCTCCATGAGAAAAGTTATTTGCTTTCCTCTCTCAAAAACCATGTCAAAGAAGGTCGTCCCACCCTACTATATGCATGGGGTGTGACGATGCATGATCGTCGCACTCTGCCCTAAACTTGGACTACTACGTCATTGCATGTTGCTTGTGCATAGGGTGCGATGATGCTTAAAGCATAGGAAAATTCAAAATTCACGAATGTTGTAGAAGGGAATCTTCTAGAAGATGAGGTGGCCTCTGATCGGTTTGGATCTTACTCGTTTTTGTGATTTAGTGGGATCATCATAATCTCCTCATCCATCTCTCTTTCACACTATATAAAGAGGGATATCTTATGGAAAAGGATAAGGTTGAATAGGCTAAGATTTGTATGGAGAATTCTACTTCAGATTATGCTTGAGATCTTTTCTTTAGTTCTTCAAGTCAGATTGTGGACCTTCCTCATTCAAGGCATTGGAGAAAAGGTGTGTGTGTTGAAGCAAAGATCCATAGAAATGGGACCTTGCAACATCAAGGCATGGGTTGTATTCTCCACTTTCTATTTCATTTAATAAAACAATACATTTCTTCCCTATAAAAGCATCTAGTCTTCTATTGTATAATTCCTTGATCATATACATAGACTTCATTAGAATGTATATCTTTGTTTTCCCTCTTTGTTGGTCTATGATTCTTAAACATGATTACTATTCTACAAGCTCAAATAAGGAGCTACAAAGACAACACTAGCGAGGATCAAGCATCATTTAAAAGGTATGTCGCTTGTACCTCACTAAACTAGTTCTTATGATAATGAGGTTTAAGGAAAAGAGTGTATTCTGTTCTATTTTGTTCTAGTTTTCTGTGGAAGCTAGGGAGATCTGTTTGTATCTGCACTTACCGATTAGTTCGATAAAAAAATTGGCGACCATACTGAGGATACGACCTTTTTTTTGGTTTCTTCTTCTTATTTTCTTTTAGCCTACCTTATTCTAGTTATTTTCATTCTCTGAGCCCGTGGGTGATCCATTTTGACTCTCTGGGTCTCAAGTTCAGTGAGAATGTTTGTCTTTCTTCCCATTTTTCTTTATGTTCAGAGATCGTCACACTATACCCTATTGACATACTGCGACGATCCTTTGATGTCGCACTCTACTGGTGCATACCAGTGCAACGACATCACACTGTGCCTCATTTACAACCTGCGACGATCCTAGATCGTCGCACTGTACTCTTCTGCAACCTGCGACGATTCATGTAGGAATTGTTGGAGATAACCAATTTTTCTTTTTCCTGCCTAGTTTTGCCTCAATTTCCTAGGATGAACTTCTTACACTAGTGAATGAGTGATTTATAAGTTTGAAGCTTGCGTTTGATTGATTTTCGGAAATTGAAAGACTTTTTTGTAAATTTTGCAAGCATTGCTTTTGGTGTTTTTGTCACAAGGGTATAATCTCTAGGTATTGGTCTTGAGTGCTTGTTTGACAAAGGATCTTTGATTTATTTGAAGTTTTGGATTGTTTTTTACTTTATGGATTGTTCATTGATTGAGAGACAATTTTTCTTTTGTATTTGACAAAAGTTTTCTTATCATTTCATTTTTTGTCTACATTATAAGTTTGATTTGGGAATAGTGTTGAGAATGTGTTAATTTTTCTCGGATTACACTTTATTTTCTTCACTACATCTCTGATCTGATCCGAGAAAGAAAGAACTGGAGTCATTCTTCTTTTTAGTAGTCTTTTACAAGAAAATTGTTGCATTCAAAATATTGGTTAAAAGAGAAAAAATGGAAATTTTGTAGTTTTTGATTATTTGGAATCTTTTTCATTCAAAAATTGAGAAATTTTGTTTCATAGATTTTGTATTTCAAAAAGAAATACATTCTCCCTATTTTAATTAGAGTTCATCTAATTAAAATATTGCATAATCATCTCTTATTTCATTTTATTGGGTCAAGGTCATATACATCATCAATTTCATTTATGTTTCCCTTTTGAGTAAACAACAACCTTTAAAATACAACGCAATTTTAAAATTTATTAGCAACTTTTATTTTCTAGAAATTATCTACACCAACATTAGCTAGGATAGAGCTTTGGAATAGGTTGTAAGGCATACTCTCCAAAGCATCAAAACACGTAATAGTATCTTTTGATAGGGAGAGTTCAAATCCACTTGCTACATTTTGTCCTGGGAAGCCCTTCTAACATAAGGGTCAATCATGAGGTCACATTAATACTGGTAGGGTTACTCACCCTTCTTTGTCGGTCTTAGTGTAGAAATTGCGCGTATTAATGGGGGTCACTTGAGAAGAAAATCCTCTGGGGACCTTCTCGAGTTGATTTCGGGCTAGATACCCTGACTTTGCTCATTGATCGGACTCTCGACTGTTTCCCTAGGCATCATTGTCGTAATTAGTAAACTTAGTAGCCTATCTCTTTAGGGTCTTTACATGAGGTGACTGTGGAGGGGAAAGTATTCATGGTACCTGGAATCGACGTTGGCCAAACTTACTCGGGCTCCTTGGAGGGTATACCCATGATTATGTGTGGGATCTTTCTCTAGGGTGTAAGTTCGTTAAGTAGGTCATCAACGCAAATTTTCCACCCGCTTTATCCCAGCTCCTTCTTGTCTTGATTTTGTGACGTTGGATTTCATGACCAACTAGCAACTTCGAAATAATAAAGTCTGTTTTCTTGTTTGATTTCTAGATTTTATTAGTGTGTGTTGTTTGTTTCTCTAGTTGGCCATAGATTTCTTTCATTCTTTATTTGGTGCGGCCAACATTGGCCCTCACCGTTCACGTAGGATGCAAGGGATACCACCGGAAGATCCAGAAGATTACGCTCCTTTGCTTCCTAACTCACTAGAGGGTTCCCTTGAAGGAGAAGTCAATAATGACATAGCCTCTGAGATTGGAAGTTCATCTCCATTAGAAGAGTCAATACTTCCATTAAACTTGTTATTGAGTGTTGCACAAGATCCACATTTGCTTCGGATTAATTCATCGGGAGACATTGTTGCTGACGAGTATATTGAAATACCTACTGGACCTCATGTAGAGTCTGGTGTGGATGATCCATTTTTTCTAATTGAATCGTTTAGAATTCCAGTTCACATTGTTGGAAAGTTTAATCCTATCACTCCTGGTCCTAGTCATACTCTTTGGAGAAGTTCTTCATGACAAGATATCTTTGATAAACTAGGAATGAGTTGTTTATGATCGAGAGCTTCTAATCAACCTATGGAATCACAGACGCCTGTGACTTCCACCACTTATACAGTACCTTTAGATCATTTTACTAGAACAACCAGTAATGTTGTCACAGTGTTAGACCAATTGGTGGTTGTTTCTCACTCAATTTTTACTCTCCAACTCGTTAACTCTACTGTGGTTCCGCAAACTACGCCTATTTATGTCGGAAATGTGGTTATCACTCAATCTCCTATTGGAACATCGCTTCCATTTAGATCAAATATGTCACTTCCCCCTGGGTATAATGCTTTAAATACTTCCATTGCTAATCCTTCCCAGAATCCATTCGGAGGGTCTAATATTTTTGTTCCTCCTAGGTATAATGTTGTTAGTCATTTTATTCCTACGCTTGCCTAGGTTCTCTCCAGAGGGCCTCACATTTCTCCTCCACTCTTGTATGGAGGATCTAATCATCCTGGATCTAGTAGCTCCAATAAATTTGGAGGTACAATTCATATCGTCGCTTCTGGTTTTCAAATTCCTATTGGAGGGCAACCTCAAGTTGGAGGCCATAACCCAGTTTATGGACAAAACATACATGTGTTACAATCTCAACCTTGGAATTTTCCTTTCCAAGGCAATCAAAAACTGCATGGGGGTCCACATCCACAAATTAGTTTATTTATACCCCCTAATCTTGGACAACGTATCTAGGTTCTATGAATCCAACTTGGGGTCAGAATTTTTAGTCTAATGTTCTTTTTCAAGGAAGCCTACCCAATCAACCCACTCCTGTTGAATATTTGACTAAAAATCCTCCACCACCGAATTTTATGGGACTTGCTAACTATCTACAAACTTATTATGGTCTTGTTGGTATAACTATGTGATTACCTCCTCAAAACTACCAGTTTCCTCAAGTGAACAGACAATTTCCCATTCTAGCTACTTTGGATTTACCAGATTTATCTAAGATTTTGGATGATCCTATTTTTCATTCTCCTTATTGGCCCATCATACCAGCCAAATTACCATCATACATTCCTAAGTTTGACAACCGATCAGGAGAAGACCCAAATAATCACGTCATGACATTCCATCTTTGGTGTTCTTCCAACTCATCGATGGATGACTCTATAAGATTACGATTTTTTCAACAAAATCTTATGGGTTCGACAGCCAAATGGTATATTGAGTTACAATGAGGATTATTTAATGACTTTAATACCTTATCCATGGCCTTCTTAATGCATTACCAATTGTCAATATGATATGAGACTTGAACTGAAATTTTGAGTTCATTTAAACAATCCTCTTCTACTCACATTTCCGATCATATTCATGAGTGGAGGAGGAGAAGACGCTTAATCAAAGTCCCCCTTCCTGATCAACTATTGGCCGAGTGGTTTACCAAATCACTCATTGGTCCTATAGCCCATGATGTGGCCATGGGAGGTGTCGTCACTGAAGAGCAAACGATTAGTCATGCTCAATATCTGGATCTCGTTTATTCACAAACGGGAACACTATATGACTTGATCCTTGATGATCCTCGTCCATCTACTAATGTCGAGGTTAATGTCGAGGTTTAGGTCTTCAATGAAACTCTTGATTACAACCTTCTACTTGGTTGTAACTAGATTGATTCCATGCGCATAGTTGTTTCTACGCTTTTCCATGTGTTACGTTTCCCACACTAAGGAAAAGTCATTACTGTTGATCAAACGACCTTCTTTAATTCTGATTCACGTCCTAGAAACATACCTTTCATTTCGAAAACACCTCCTAGTTATGAGAATGTTGGCATGGGTCTTTTAAAAGATTCAAAGTTAATGGGTACCTTTCCTATTCTGCCACTCGATATTCCTCCTCCTTTTGTCACCTAGATTAACATGATATCAACCTCTGTTAGTGAAACCCATGAGCCTTATGACCCATGGATAGTTCCTAGATCTGATGTCTGTCTCCGTTACGATGACCAAATGCCTTTAAGTCCAGTAGAATCAACTTATCAATATATTCAATCGACAACTCCTTCTCCTCCTTCTCTCTGTGATACGTTTCCTGATCTGTTCCACGTGATATTACCTACTGATGAGATGATCATGACAATCAAGTATATGGAAGATACTCTTTGAAATGATGGGCATCATCGTTATGTTCTCTTCTTGGAACCTAAGACCATAGAGAGTTACCAATGGATTTTGAATTCGTCTATAGTTGTCATTATTTCCTATGTTCCTGAATCAACAAACATTGTTTTGTATGAAGGGAACTTAGGTAATATTACTCCTACCATCCCTCTTGACATATAGATTAAACCCAGAGTCATGGAAAATGTTCATATTGGTGCCTCATGTTCTACTGATGAGGCCCACACTTATAAATCCCTTTTCCAAGAATTCCGTGACGTTTTTGCCTAGAGTTATGAAGAGATGCCTGGTATTGATCCTGATATTGTTGTCCATGAGATTAAGACTTACATGGAAGCTAAACCCATTCGAGATATACTTCACCTAGTACATCCACGTAAAGATGCTACTATTAAGATTGAGGTTGAAAAAATTCTTAAAGATGGGTTTATCTATCTTGTGGCTTTGACTGATTGGGTGTCCAATCTTGTTCTGGTTACTAAGAAACAAGGCACGATCAATTATTTTGTAGATTATAGGGATATTAATAGGGCTTTTCCCAAAGACAACTATCCAACCCCTTTCGTTGACCAGATTGTTGATGACTGTGACGGGAGTGAAATCTTCTCCTTGATGGACGATTTCTTCGGCTATAATAAAATCAATATTTTACTCGTGGATCAACATAATAATGATTTCATTTTGCCTTGGGGAACCTTCGCATACCGAAAACTACCTTTTGGTCTCAAAAACTTTGGTGCAACTTTTCATCACGCTATGTCTTATGATTTTCATGACATTAAGAACATTTTCCAACCCTATCTCGACGATCTATGTTTGAAAAACAAGATCACAAAGCAATAAAATAAAAAAAATGTGGAAATAAAACAAAGAAGATACACAATACAATAGAGACACAGATATACGTGGTTCACCCAGTGTGGGCTACGTCCACCAGAGAAATTGCCAGGTCCTTCCTTTATTATTATCCAATGATATAAGGGATACAACCTATAACAAACCCACTGTAACTTCCTCTTCATTCTCTCACAGTCTCCTATCTCAGAATACAATATTCGCTATCATACTTAGCCACAATACATTTCCCTCATAAAAGAGGGTTGCCTTCTAGGGAACAAAACCCTAACATAATTTCTACTATTAGATTTGCGACCTTATAATGAATGGTCCAGATTTACAATGAAATTACAATATACATTTATAAGGCAATTTTTCCTTTGAGGGCTTCACCCCCAAACCCTTGCCGGGGGCCTTCTTTCCCCCAGACCCCGCAAAGGGGGTAACCCCCCCTCTGCACTCCCTCACGTAAAAGAGCGTACATTCTTCTAGGGTGTAAAGTCTTCATGGGGTATAACAAACGACTGAAAACACAAATACCTATGAATCTGGAAGATAATAGGCTTCTCAACCAACAATCTACCGATGCATTCTATGCATTGTCAAGATCACTCGACACATCTACGGGCCATTTTCATATGCTGTCGTTATTATCGCATATGATTGAATCCACACAAATGTGTTTTCTGTGTGGAGTCTGGACGAATTCTTGGTTTTATCGTGTCTATACATGGGATTAGAGTAGACCCCTTGAAGGTTGAGGCTATTCTAAATTTACCTCCTCCTTCCACACTTTGCCAACTCCAAAATTTGCAAGGGAAGGCGAACTTTTTGCGTCGATTCATTCCCAACTATGCTGAATTAATGAAAGGATTTACTTGACTTCTTAAAAAGGGTTATGATTTTGTATGGGACGAAACTGCTAACAAAGCCTTTGAATCTTTGAAACTTGCCTTAACCCGTACACCGTTATTGTTTCCACCTGATTATAGTTGAGATTATTTCCTGTACTTAGCTTCATCGAAATCTACCATTTCTATGGTTCTGGTCCAAGAGTATGATTCGCACAATGAACATGTTATATAGTATATGAGTTGGAGTCTCACGACCATCAAAACCAAATATTGGCATGTGGAGAAATTTCCCTTGACAACTGTTCAAGTTGTTCAATGTTTTAGTCACTACATCTTATTATGCAGAACTAAAGTAATTTTTGATTGCAACCCCATGCAACACATCCTTACCCGACAATTGTTGGGGGGAAAGTACTCAAAATGGATAGTTATTCTCCAGGAGTTTGAATGCGCCAAGTCAAATATGTCTTTGGTGTTTTTCGAATTGATATGCGACCTTCCCTCTACTGAAACATAAACTGTTGCAGAGGATTCCTTACCTGACGAATCTCTCTTTCTGATTAGTTATGATGACCTATGGTACAGAGATATTATCATTTATATCCAGACTCAAACTTTTCAGCTTGATATTTCTAGTACAGATCGTCGTCGTATCCGGTATCAAGCCCATCAGTACATCATCCTTGGTGATACCCTTTACTGTTGTGGTATTGATTCCATATCTCGACGATGTATCACCTATGATGAAGCTGAGAAATCTTTGAATGACCGTCACTCTAGAGCATGTGGCGATCATATGTCTGTGTATGCCACTGCCCAAAAGATCTTACGAGCTGGTTATGTCTGGCCTTTAGTGTTTAAGGATTACATCACTGCCGTCCAGAAATTCCACACTTGTCAAACCTACAACAATAAGACCCGATCTCATCTTGCTCCCTTACATCTTGTAGTTTCCGTTGGTCCATTCGCTAAATTGGGGTATTGAATTCATGACATGTAACCCTCATTCGACCAGGGGGCATGGATACATTATTGTAGTCGTGGATTATTTCACTAAATGGGTCAAGGTGATTCCTACATTTGATAATACCAGGAAAACTGTAGCATTATTCATATTCAATCATATCGTTATTAGATTTGGCGTCCCTCAATCCATCGTCACTTATCACGATAGTCATTTTAATAATTTCATGATGTCTGAACTTATCGAAACGTTGGGTCTTCGACATGGAAACTCAATCCCCTATTATCCACAGACCAATGGCCATGTTGAAGCAATCAACAAAATACTCACTACTATGCTTCGACGAATGGTAGGAATTCACAAGTCAAATTGGCATGCAACATTGTTCTCGACATTATGGGCCTATCAGACATTCGTTAAGTCTGCCACAGGATTTACACCTTTCCAATTAGTATATGGTTTGAATGTGAAATCCCGTATTTATAACTAGCTGTCGAACTTCTCCCTAAAAACTCAGCTGAAGAAGAACATATTTTGTACTTGATGCAATTAGATGAAACCCACTGTGATGTGGCCTTAGTCATTGAAACTCAGAAAAGCATGTCAAAGCTCAATATGAAAAACATGTCAAACCACGTGTATTTTTTGAGGGTGATCTAGTTCTCCTTTACGATCAGGATCGTGACTTACTAGGCGTCGGTAAATTCAAACCCATGTGGCGGGGTCCTTATATTGTAAAACGAGTTTTATAGAAAGGGGATTATGAGTTGGTAGATTATGATGGAATTCCTTTGAGTGAACCCAGGAATGGGCTTTACTTGAGGAAGTACTATGCTTAAATTATTTTTTCATGAGTGCTGTGTATTTTTAGTGTATCATACTCTTATGTGCTTTTTTGTTTTTGGTTCCACCTTTCGGCTGCTTACCTTGCACTGTGATTGGTTTCTATATGTTGGTGCCTTCACTACCATATGTCAAATTTTCTAATGGCACTATTCGTAGTACTCAAAACTTAGCATCTGCTGCTTGGGAAATCTATGCACCTACAGATGAATTGATCAGTCTACATGGTGTTTTCCTTGGTTGTGAAACTAATAATATCACAAAATATAGTGCAGTTGTTGAGTTGTTAATTGACATCGTTTCACTTGGAATCCATCATCTTATTGCACGACTTGATTATTAATTAGTATTTCTATAGTTGAGTAACGTTTATTCCATTTGAAGTCCTACTTTGTTATGAGTATATTTACAAATTCGCCTCTTGGAATGAAATTTCGATTACATTGAATATCAACACATTCCTAGATGTATTAATACATTAACATATGCATTGACTAATTATGTGTTAGACAGACATTTGAGACATTTATAAATCCAATCACACTTTTTACAAAAACAAGTAAGACGGTAGGAACTTTATATTTATAACGATAAAATTTTACAAAAAAATGTTTTGTCCGAAGACCAAAATATCAAAAATGTGAAGCTCATAAGATTCATACTCAAAAAATAATAAAGGATGATGCTCACTATAACAAGCGACTTCCCATGCTACCCTACGGAGAAATCGACCAATAGATGTGGATACGCCCATTGTGTGGTGTTGGTAGTGCCTAGGGAGCTCATCCACAGTGGTGTTAGGGACATGCATGGTCAATCCCTCCAGGTTTTGTTCTATAGCCTCAAGATATGCAACAGCCACTCCTACTAAAACACCTATCTCTCTGTGCCTATGGATAGGAGACGATCCCAACGGACGATAAGGCATCCATCTGCATTGATGAGAGCACTCGATTAGTCATCGGATAAATAACACAATTTTCTTTTATATCATTAAAATAACAAAACATTATATAAGCAAAATTTTCCTTCTTACCTATGTCACCCCACTGGGATCCATTAGGAAGAGCTAGGTCTATATCCCCATGGAAATCTACCCCAACATACGCATAAGATTCCACCATGAGCAGTTGATTACTCAACCATTGGAAGAATACATTGTCATATTTGACGATGGGAACACCACCATGTCGAGCCATGAGATCCACCCATCTCTTCATTCGTGGATCCTGTGGAGTGGGTTACATAGGGGTGATTTTAGTGGCTAAATTTCGTTCATGGGATAATTTTCCACGGTTTTTCACAAAAAAAGATTCATCATTCTAAAAATGATTCGCCCAAATTCTATAGGATAAAATTATTTTACCTTAAAAATCGCCAAGATTTTATACAAACTATACAAAATCCTTAGAAATTTGAATTTTTTTACAAAAATATCGCCAAACATTTATAGTTGGAATATGAAGGATTAGTAAGATTCACTAAGGTTTCTACATTTTAAAATAAATTTACATCCTTAAAATCATCTCGGTATACCCCACTCCACCTACATACGTAGGACATGGACCCTCTCTAGGAAGGACACCAAAATGGACCCATATCCAAATTTCTTTAACCAATCGTTTTGACACTTGGTAAGTTGTTTCTTCATGATTTTTAGGACCCCATCACACCAGTTGAAGACCTTGGGCTCCATACATTCTATCACATACTGAAAATGGATTTGCAAAGCCATATGGGGAGTTGGACTCCTTTCCATGTGAGTAATAATGTAAAAGATAGTCCGGAATGGAAGATCTCAGACATCCCTGATGGCTAC
The DNA here is from genome assembly GCA_009831015.1 of Picea engelmannii. Classification (NCBI taxonomy): domain Eukaryota; kingdom Viridiplantae; phylum Streptophyta; class Pinopsida; order Pinales; family Pinaceae; genus Picea; species Picea engelmannii. The sequence continues at coordinate 350,252 of ML790505.1, forward strand.
CTTACCACTGTGTTTCTCAGTACTTGGCGCACAATGGTGGCAAACGTAGTAATCCATAGGCTCACCTCCACGTCTGCTGCCTGTAAGTGACACCCGTGAACCATGACGAGATAGACCTGTCAGGAAATAGACATCCTCTATATCTATTGTGAGTGTGTGGACACCCATGCGAAATGCCTGCTCGTCCACATCCCACATGTGAACTAAGTATTCCAATAGTCTCAACTGGGCTCTCATGCCTTGAATCCTAAATTTGTTTAGTAACCCACACTGCCTTAGAGACATAACTATCCCCGGGTCATTCCCAATGAAGTAATCATCTTCTTCATTCTCTCACTCATGCCACTCCAGCATCTTGACCAAGGAAACCCTACCAAGGAACAATAAAATAAGATTAGAAACATAAAAACAATTCCTGGGTTTTTCTTTCTAGTTAGGTTTGTCTTTTTAAATTTTTGGCTGTGGTCGTTGTAGGGCTATGCATTCATGCAAAGTGACGTTGTCACACCCTTCTTATAGGGTCGCCTACGATGATCCTAGATCATCGCAGTTAACGATATAAGGTGTCTGCATTGACCTCAATGTGCAGGTAGCCCCAAAAAAATGACCCAACACACTAATTTGACCAATAAAAATCAATTTTGAAACCATGAAAAGATGAAGAGGAAGGAGATTACATGTTTTATGGATACAATTAGCGAAATGATCCACCACATGCTCTGGAATGAATAGTTCAAATGCGGGGAGAAAAAGGGATTTGGAACACTATTCGGGTAAATTTGCAAATGAATTGGTAAAATAATGTTTTTGGTCTATTTTATTGACTTTTATCACTTTTTTATTTGCAAAATTATATATTTTCATATTTTATCCATACCCTAAAGTCCTAACAACTTGGAAAGTGTTGACTTTTGTAGATGAAAAGGTCTAGAAACGAGACATTGGAACAAGTGTCTACTCCTTTTTGATTTGTTTTTTGCATATTTTTCGCATGTACAGATCCTTTTAGAGTTTTTTTAGGAAAAACTTCGAGAAAGTCTTAATTCTTTCTCACGCTCATGAAACCATGAGAACCTAATCGAGACGTCTTTTGTCATTTTTCGAACTTGTATTGGCAATACGAAAAATGAAACATATGGAGTATTCTTTAATCTCTTTTCAAGCTCCTTAAAAATGAAAAGATGGCCAAGCGATCTTGTTCTTTTCACGCTCGTAAAAGTATTTGAAGAAAACATCTGATGAGCAATAGGTTATCTCTTTTTTGGTCTTGTCATATCAACTTATGAAAAAGGACCTGATGGATTTCTCTTTAAGTGATTTCTAGACTCTCTAAAATTGAAAGCCCCTTGAGTTTTCTTTCCTTGGACTCATTAAACAAGCATCGAAACACCCATATGGGATCGAACCACTCCTTCTTAGGGTTCGTTAAATATATTCTGAGGGACTCCTCTAAAGGATGAGCTTACATTTACAATAATATGTTATCCTCCTCAAGCTTGCATAAAAATAAATAGGTACTCGCTAGAAATGGTGGGGGGGAATTGGGAAAGAAATGTGTCTCTGTATCTGTGTTAGTGGCAATAATAGTCACTCTTGAACACGACACCCCCCTTCATCATTGTATCCGAGTTGGGAAATCCATTTGTCTCTCGTTTGACCATCCAAAAGTTCATATGTTGGGTCCTCCTTGAGTAAATGCTTCCAAGACAATTGTCGTGTCATTCATATGTTCAAGAGAAGTCCAACCTAAACGAGCCTTCTATCGAGTCGACCATCTGCAATTATAAATTTCCTACCATGTTGACCTTCCCTGTGTTAGTTCTGAATCACTTCATACTATGATCTACTTCAAAATATGTTACATATTTCGTGTCATTGATGGGGGATATATCAAAGCCCTCCTATGATGAGTCTTTTCTTTTTGACTTCAACTCATTATCCAAGAAAAAGATTTAGAAATAATTTAGTACCTTAGAGCTTGCATGCCTCAATGGCAGGTTCCTTCACTTCTGACAGTGGGTTCACATCATTAACCCCT
>ML790506.1:8262-67476 GCA_009831015.1 Picea engelmannii
TTTACATAGGGAAAGAACTATGCTCAGGACTCTGGGTTCAATCCCCAGATTGTTGTTTCATTTTTTAATGAGCTAGCTACAGGGAAGAGAAAACTATGCTCATGACCTCTATTTCATTTTTTAACGAGCTTGCTACAGAGAAAAGAAACTATGCTCGTTGACTCTTCTTGATCATGGCTTCCAAGAAAATAACGCTCTGGAAGGACACCACGTCAAGGGACAAAACACGGTCATGGATTCCAAGAGATCTTCACTGGATGGAAGAAAATCACTCTGGAAGGAACACATGTCGAGGGTTGCGACAGGGGTAAGGAGATCAGGCTCCAATAACCCTACCGAAGATATCACCATGTCAACTACCGGATCCAAATCATTGGAAGTCGAAGGCATGGGAGATGATGGAAAATCGACATCAGGAGGGGAGATAGACTATATATTTGCTCGAATTTCTTCACGAGGGGGAAGAAAAGAGGATCGATGATGGTTATCATCCTGAGGTAGCTCATCAATGCTCAACATTTCCTTAATATATTCATTAGAAGGAAAAATTGGGGAAATGTAGTCGATCACAGACAACAAGGAACTTAACCGTGATGGCATTGAGTAACTGTCGGGTGCCAATAGATGTTGGTCATCCGACAAGGGAGAAGCGGATTGGATAGAAACATATGATGTTTCGGATGGACTAAGTGGCACGGTGTCACCTAGTGCATCGAATTCCAACGGACTAGGTACAATCCAAGGGTCAGATGATTCCAAATATTGATAAGCCGCGGTCGAAATCATATCGACGGTAGAAATATGATGTGTAGTCGGTGGAAGTTGTGTAGGGAAGGTACCCATGAGGCTAGAATATTTCCGTAAGACAACACCATTGCTTTCATACGTGATCTTGTGGTCTCCCAAGAAAGGAATATTTTTGGTAGAGGGAGCGCGATCATCGGTCGTGCAGAAATCCAACTGATCAACAGTGACAATTTTGCCCTGATGAGGAAATTGTACACATCGAAAGACCGACGAGGCAACGACAGTCATAGCATAAAACCAACTTCATCCAAGTAACAAGTTGTAATTGAGAGGAGAATCGACTACCTCGATATCAGCAGTGACAGTTTTGCCACCCAATTGGATGGGCAGGAACTGTAAAATTCCATGGGGATGAAAACCTCACCCATCGAAGGCGCGTAACATCGTTGGGGATTTGTTAAGTGTGGGTGATTTTAAACCTTTCCAACATGCTAAAGACATGACACAAGTTGAGGCTCCCTCATCCAGAATAGTTTGGTGGATTTGTTGATTGTGAACAACAATATCAACTTGGAAAGCAAGTTGGTGGGAGAGTCGAGACGCATAATTTTCCAGGTTAAACATGATATGGTTGGATGACTCAGGAACCACAACGCCAATAGTAGCCAAGAGAATTCTACGTTGATTGGGGCAGTGCTGTAGAACTTCTAACGCAGACATAGCACACGGTGCTTGAGCCAAATCTTCAACAATGTTGTAGTTCTAGGCGACACGTGAACTAGGATTAAAGGTAGCTTTGCGGATAGTGCTCTTAGGAGGGTGTAAGATAGAGTCGAATGTAGGTTTCTCAATCTAAAGTGGTCCAGATGGAGGATTAACCAATGGAGGACTAATGGAGGACGGTGATGGATACGGTAAAGTATCGGTACCATTAGTGTCTTTTCCTTTGTCAGGGTTACCTGGTGTGTCGTATGTATTAGAGCGAGTGTTCAAATTAATCCCATTAAACATATAAATATGTGCACTCATTGAGGCCTCATCATGAGGATGGCTAGAACTGCCCCCAGGAGAGGGGGTTTGAGCAACCATGGGYTGCTGCTGTGGAAAAGGTTGAGTAAGCACAGYGGGTTGTGAATTTCCCTGGAAAAKTTTGGCCACTTCATTGCGATGTGGATAGTCTTGAGTGTAGTGGTCATCACCACAAATGATACACGATAATTTCAGTTTCCGTTGTGGMTGTTTTTCGGTAGCAGGTGTTTGAGATTGATTTTTTGGTTGTTCATTGTTATTAGTATTTTTTKATTTTTTTTTTGTCTTCTTCTTACCTCTGGATTGTTGTGAAGGGGTAGATTGAACTGCATTCACCTCAGAGATCTGAGTTTGGGGGGAGGTAGAGGAGAGTGTGGTCGATTGGGAAGTAGATTGAGTTTTGATGGAACCGATAACACCGTCCGCATGAGATTAGGATGACGACTTGGATGGATCGGTATTAACTCGAGCAACATTCAGAAGAAAATCATACAAAGTACCAGATTGTGAATAAACCAAATCTAAGTACTGAGACCGAGCAATGGTTTCTTCCTCGGTGATCGCGCCATCCATAGCGACATCGCGAGCGATCGGGAGTAAAAGTGATTTAGTAAACCATTCCACCAATAATATGTCAGGAATGATTACCTTGATCATCCTTCGTCATCGTCTCCACTCATGAATATGGTCAGAGATATGCACGGAGTCAGTTTGACGAAGGGAGGTCAAGAGTTCAGTACCCGTCTCGTAGCGAATAGGTTGTTGAAAGTGCGTGAGGAAAGACATGGCAATGGAATTGAAATCATGAAAATAAGCATGTGGTAGTTCAATATACCACTTTGTTGTTGAGCCCATAAGTGTTCGCTGGAAAAGACGCAAACGTATAGAATCATCCATGAGGGAGTTTGATGAACACCACAAATGGAAAGTCATCACATGGTTATTTGGATCTTCTCCAGATTTTTCGTCAAATTTCGGAATATCAGAAGGAAGTTTAGCTGGAATAACTGGCCAAACTCGTGAATGAAAAATAGGATCATTAGTTAACCGAGACAAGTATGGGAGATCCAGAGTCGCAAGGAAAGGTAGATGTCGGTTAATTTGCGGATGATACTGGTGTGGCGTAGGAACACCCGTAGGACCATAAATTGGGTTAGGTGGATATTTGTAACTAGTAGGGCCTCCTACATACAGTTGTTGTTGACCAGGATAAACAGGATTCGATGATGGCTGAGAAACATTTGCATAACCCGGTGGGTTATGAGCATTATAAGTTGGGTGATTCGTTTGCCCAAAAACAGGATGAACATTGTCCCCTTGAGGAGGGTAAGGAGTAGATCTCAGAGGCAGATACACATTAGACCCATGGGGAGGATAAGGTTGTTGTCCTTGAGGACTCCAGGTGGTGTTTGGGATGCCGCCTGGATAAGGTTGTCCATAAGACGGTCCGGAAGGAACATGATTTGATACTCTTCCTTGTGGGTTATGATATAAGTTCCCCCCAACATGGGGTTGGGTAAATGTGCCTCCGGAAGATACTCCCCGGGATTGTGAAGGGTTTCCAACGGATGAAGGTTTCCCCCCTGCCAGTGGTGGATTAACGACCAGGGTATGACTGGCAAAGGGAGGTTTCCCTCCGGGAAGAACATGAAAAGGGGGTTGTCCCCTGGGAGTGGCAGGCCCGCCATAGGATGGTGGTATTCCAGGAGGGACAAGTCCACTAGATGGTGGTTTCCCTTCAGTTGGTCGTATTTGGTTTGCAAGGGTCTGCATTCTCGAGTGAAAAGATGTCCCAGCAGGATCGTGCGAAAAATGTGGAGCGGTAGAGTGAAAGTTCGTAAAGGCAGAGGTAGAAGGCGGGGGTAGGGATTGAAGTGCCTTGGGAATGAGTAGAGGCGATGATTCCAACATTAGGATAGACTTGTGCTGATGCAACAGTAGGGTTAATGACCTGATCGATGGGGTGATTCATAGTTTGACCAGATGTCCCACTTTCAACAGGAGGGTCATGAGGACTGAAGGGTTGTCGAAAGGGTTCAAAATTCTCATAGAGATCGCATCCTGATGAAGTCCTCCATATAGAACGAGCAAGTGTGGGATTTGTATCTACTGCAGTGGTAGGAAGAACATGAGTCCTATACTCATCACCGAAGGTTGGTTATGTGGATCCCATATATGTCTCGGTAAAAGCTCTTGCAGGTAACTGTGGGACCTCTTCGTCTATGACGTTCCCAAGGGAGTCTAAATGAAGAAAGAGTGGTTCGAGAGGGGTTACCGACACAGATGTAGTGTGAGGAGTGGGATTCTCAACCGTAACCAAAGCCCCTTCTGAGTTATCTAACGAAGGAGCAACCACACTTACAGCGTCAGATTGATTTTCTACCTCTCCACGATGGTTGTCTTTTGGAGGTTTAGGAGGTAAGGGTTGGTAGCCTTCCAAAGTTAGCCCTTGCATCCTACGTGATCAACGAAGACCTTTATCGTCTACAAGCTCAATTTTGGAGAATAACAGTACACGCTGAAAATCTAGGGCCAACTAACTAAAAGAAACAACATACGCTAATAAAATCTAGGAATCAAAACCAAGCAAACAAAACTTCTCTCGATGATCGTACTAGCTGGTGATGAAATCCAACGTTGCATGATCAAGTCAAGAAGGGGCTAGGATATGGTGGAATAGTTACAATGGTGACCTGCTTAACGGACTTTCACCTTGGTGCAAGCTTCCATGCAGTAATTGTGGATTTACCCTCCAAGGAGCCCGAGTGAGTTTGACCAATATCTGTCCCAGGTACAGTGAGACTTCCCTTCACTGTCACCTCATGTAAGCACCTAAGGATTATGGAAACTACGGACACCAACTCGCAGTCATCCCCTAGGTGGGTACAGTTGACAGTCCAATCTGAATGTATGGGTAGGATAACAAGTCCGAAATCAACTCGAGAGGCTCCCACACATAATCATGGGTATACCTTCAAGTGACCCCCAATATACGATCCGACCACTACAAACAGTTGAACCATGGAGGGATAATCTCCATAACTCACCCGAATGCGACCTCGTGTGTAATCCCTGTGTGAGAGGGGGATCCCAGAAAGCCTATGCAACATTTGGATTTGACTCTCCCTATCTCAGGATGCTAATGTTCGTTTTGAAAACTTTGGAGAGTTGTATTCACAGCCTAATCCAAAGTGCTAATCCTAGTCTAATGTTGGTGGAAGATCCTAAAAACAAAAATGTTCTAGATAATTTTTAATTAGCATTGATTTTATGGATGTCCTTTACTCAAAGGGTGTATGACAATGACACTGATGGTATGATGACTCAATTCCAAAAAATGCACAAGAAGATGATAAGAAATCATTTCTTTTGATGAATGGCTATTTAAGGGAAAGAGAGAAAGTTGTTTTCACTATCAAACACTAATATGCAATGTCCTCAATCAATTTGTTTCTCACTCAAATCCAATGCAATGCTAAAAATTTCAGAAATGCCTTCTAATATCCAAACCAATCACTAAAATATGTCATTTTTCTTATATGTGAATGATAATTAGATCCAAGACTTCTAAATGTCAATCAGACTTCAAGATTAAACAATCAGAAGCAAAACTTCACACAAAACAAAAAAATACACTCTTGTCGTGAAATAGACAAGAAGGACAAAGATAACCAAATTGCAAACAAGAACCAAAAACCTCAAACAAAAGAGAAATGATGGAAAGTTGACCTGAAAGATCAAATGAAAAGTTCACAGACCTTTGGATTTCCTCAAAAAAGTTTTCACTCAGTCAAATAAAGGAGAAGAAAACAACAAGTTAACTCTAGGTTAGCAAAGACAAAGAGTGGCTTCAAGGAAAGGAAATAAGATGTCAAAATCCCAAACAAAAGAGGATGAATTCTCAGAAATAAGGGTGTTTGAAAGCCAATATCAATATGGAATGAGAGTATGGGACCTTGAGCAAATGCCAAAACCCAGAAATAGCTTCAGAAGATGAAAATTATGGAGAATTTCTCACAAAAATGGGGTAGCGCTCTGGTGTAAGGGGCACTAGAGCATTCCAATGCTCTATGTAAGGCTATAGGGGAGTGCTAGTGCTCTGAAAGAAACAGAAGGGGAGTGACATCAACATGGTGGATGAGTAGGGTGTGCATGTGGATCCAACCAAGATCCAATTAATCCATTATTGACCTTCCCTGAAGACAATGACTGAGCTTCGCAACTTCTTGGGCCTCGCCAACTTCTACTCCTGGTTTGTGTTTGGGGTCTCTCATATCACTTTAGCCCTAAGCCACATGACCAAGGGTGGAGTGAAGGCCAAGTTTGTGTGGTCTAAGTCCCAGTAGAAAGAATTTGAGGATATGAAATTCCACCTCTTCTCAACACGAGTCCTTATTCTGCCAGACTTGCAACAACCATTTGAGATTGAGAAAGATGCTTCAGATTATACTATTGGTGCAATCTTCACTCAACATGGGAATTCATTATCCTATCACAATGAAACACTATATGATATTTTTTGTAGATACCCCACCTACAAAAAAGAGATGTACTCCATTGTGGAGGCATGTCAACAGTGGAAGCATTACATTATGGGGAAGGAAACGATCATCTACGTTGATCACATGCCTCTGCAATTCATGCAGACACAAGGAAAGTTATAGAGTGATCGCCATTAGAAGCGGTCCATGTACCTACAAAAATTCCACTGGAAAATAGAGTACAATAAGGGAAGCACCAACCATGTTGCATATTGCCTCAATTGACCCACAGTTGTGGCACTAACCACAGTTATTAACTCCTATGTGATGAGACATCTAGGTGGCCGCAATTATACAATAATGAATCTGACTTTGGTGCTTCCTATTAGATATTAAGCACATGAAAAATAGTTACATACTTTCATCTCCAGGATGGATTTCTATGCCATCTGATCCATCTTTGTGTTCCCTCAAGAGAGCATGCAAAGTTGATCTAGGAAACTCATTACAAATGGGCAGCATGACATTTTTGTGTAGAAAAAACACTGGCAATACTGCAAAAGCATTTTTATTGGTTGAAGCTTCAACAATATGTCCTCAAGTACATTAGATCCTACACTGCTTGCATCATTTCCAATCCCACCATCAAGAAGAAATGGATATACACCCCTCTTCCTATTCCATATAGGCCTTGGGAGTCCATCTCCATGGATTACATGTCCTATCTACCTTCAACCAATCATGGGAATGATTGTGTCTTTGTGACTATTGATCGATTCTCTAAGATGACAGTTTTTGCACCCTGCAATAAGAGCATCGTAGTTGAGGCCACCACCAAGCTCTTCTTTGAACATGTTTGGGATCATTTTGGGCTCCCACGGACCATTATCTCAGATCGATATAGAAGGTTCTTGAGCACTTTTTGGTCCAGCCTATGGTTGATGATGGACACCAAGTTGACCAAATCGACTGTCGTCCGCCCACATACTGATTGAAAAATAAAGGTAGTCCATAAGATGATTGTCCATATCCTCAGGATATATAATTCCAAACATCCACGCACATGGTATGAAAGCCTTCCTTATGTTCAACATAGATACAATAGAACCCTCCATAGCTCTATTGGACACAACCCTTTTTAGATGTGCTTGGGGTTCCAACCATTGCCCCCCATTGACATAGCTCTTCCCATTGCAGCTGCACATGAAGTGTCTTCCCATGCTTAGAAAGAGGCTGATTGAGCAACCAAATTTGTTGAGTGAATATAGCACATCCAACACCAAGTTCATGATATCTTGCAGAAATCCATTGCCAAGTACAAGCAGTGTCATGATCAACATCGGGTGGCATCGGGTACCACACAAGTTTCAGGTGGGAGATAAGGTATGGTTTCATTTGTAGAAAGAGAACCTCATAGGACACCATCAAAATCTACACCCACTTCGATACGGTCCTTACACCATCACTAAGGCTATGGGTGAGAATGCTTTTGAAGTAAGTATTCCTCCTTTCCTTGGCTTGCACCTATTATTTAATGTGGAATTGCTTCGACCATATTTTCCACCTCTCCTGCATAATTAAGACACAAATGAGCACTCGGGCCCTACAAAACTCAATCTTGACTACATTGAACATGAAAAATTTGACTAGATCATGGATACCAAGACAAATGGCACACACTAGCAGAACATCCAACTCTATCAGGTTGTCAAAGAAGGACATTTCTTCATCAGGGAAAGTGGCTCACCAGGAGTAAAATTTAGTAGAAATTTCTCCACGCGATGGAGGAACTTGACACAATGGATACCATTAATTCCTAAGGGGGGAGTACTGATCTAGGTGGACATTGGTGGTTTCCCACCTATTCCATTGGCTCAAATTACAATTTCCATCTTGGTAGTTTTTTGGGTCCCAAAATCCAGGGTCATTTTGAGGCCCTAAACGACATTTGTTTGACTTGAAAACATCCAATAGATCATAGTTGGGATGTATTGGGCCATTCATATTGTTTAATCCTTGTCTATACCTTTCCAATAGGGTATCGATCACCCCAAACATAGATCGTATGCAAAATTTTCACCCTCGGGAAGTTGACGTATCAGCTACCCCCATTGAGGCCCCCAAACCATTTGGTGTTTCATCTTCTGGGGTTATGGTTTTGGATGTTTAGGGTTTTATCATTTATGATTTATGTTAAAAATGTCTTTGTATCCTCATTGTAATCATCTTCTTCGAATGAGCGTAGCCGACATATTTCTCTTCAGAGATAAGCTACCACCATTCTAGCTAGCTTGTGTGCTTTTCATTTTACAATCTTTTGTATTCCAGATAGTCATTAATAGAATCATATTTTTACTATATTAACGTGTTCCTTGCAATATCTTTGTGTATTTCCTTGTTATATCTCTATTATATTTTTTCCTTCATGCCATTCTCAAAACAATCTGGATTACAGTCCTTTGTATAAACAAAACACTACGAAGTATAAGAACACTAGCTAACATCAACCCCTTTATTAGCATAGGAATATACCTTACAACACAAAAAAGATAACCTTTTGCTTGAAGGAAATAGTTCTATCTCTAAGTATAGTTCATGGATTTCGACCTTCTAGATTCCTAACTTTTTATCTACTCTAGATGACTCTTGAGCTTCTCAACCTCTTACAATTTTGTCTTATTCTCATTTTGACTATTCAATTAGATTCTAAGAATTATTAAACATCAATAAAATTAAGAAAATAAATATCATGCTCACTCATGTGAAACTTTTAAAGATAAAAATTGGCTCAAGTAAATCAATCCAATCACTTAGATGTCCACTTTGTCATTCTTACTTGCAGACTTTTGACACCTTGATTTTCAAGCATGCTTCACATTTGTTTTGGTTGGAAATTACATTGTATTTGCATTCATTTCTTGAATGGATAATGTTTACCATCCCCTTCACTTCATTCCTCTTCAAGCACATAGCTTACTTAATACATGGCTCTTCTCTTGCTTTGAGGAATGCACTTTACATCCCTCTCTGTTTACTTCAATTTAGGAATTCCTTCTTGCTTCTCGCACTTGCGTGAAGCTAGATCAACACTTAAACCTTTCATTCTCCTTCACCTTCTCTCATGAGCCTTCTTTCCATGTTATTTCTCCATTTATACTTATGCACATGAAATATTTGTAAGTAAATGATATAAGATATCAACTAGATTAAGATACTTATGAGATAAAGAATGAAGAAAACCTCATGGTTACTTCACTTTAGCATCCATAATAATAGGGATGAATCCATATATTCCATGAGGAATCAATAATGAATATTTATTATCCATAAACATGACATGAGATACAATGATGTGCATATAGATACACGTAGGGATGATAAGTCATGCCCTTGGAAAAGGTGGTGACTTCTCATAATTACATAGAGTTATCATTGTCATGACTTATCATTATTACATTATAATGCCTATAATACATAATACTTGACCTATAACTAATATTACATAATAATTGTTGGATCTTACTTCTAACTAGGGGTTGAATATCAATGGTTGGATAAGATTTTACCCAAAAAAACCCATAGGCTCCAACATATTCAATCTTCAATCAAGGATTGGACAAGGTCTCACCTAAGATGCCATGAGAATCACAAAGACAATCAGTCTTGTGTAGGGTGTGAAGGAATAAAGAATACATGAAACTTTCATAAGCTAGTCATTTAGTCATTCATCATGCACAAAGTAATACAACACAAACAAAAATTCAAACCATGGTCCATAACCCATCATATGCAGAGATAAAATGTGCTCAGAATTTATTCATTCATTCCATTCTTTCAAAACAATGATATACAATATGGTTGTAGCTTTCTCAAAGTGCATTAACATTCAAAATATAGATGAACCATGCACATAGATCTTGATCTACTTTCTCTCTCATAGATAACAAAAACCAGACATAAAAAATAAGTGAAAACTCAACATTACTCGAGCTCTAGCTCGTCTCTCCCTCACATAACAATCAACTCTCTCTTTTCTCAAAACTAAAACCCTTACATATCTGCATGCATCCCCCCATATCTTCCACGAAGTGTGACAATAACAAACTTGCCAGCTCATCTAGTCAGGTTGTTACAAAATCAGTTACAATTATTCCTGAAAATATTTTCGAGTATGGATTGCATGCATTTTCTTTAAGTCCTTGCATGCGGTACAAAGTGGGTTTGGTGCATGTAGTTAAAAAATAGGTTGGGCACACACAATACAAAATAGGTTGGCGTGCGCAGTAAATCATTGGATGGTGTAGACTTTGAAACTTGGCGTTGTGCAGTGCATATTCTTGAGTGCACAAAGAGTGTTGTCTTGTGGTGCACACACAATATTCAAAGCTCATGTGCCTAGAATCCCCCAACAAAAGACTCGAGCCAATGACGTTGTTTGGTCAATAGCTCCTAGGTGAATTTTGTAGATCCATTTGTTGGACTTAGTGGGATATCTTCAACAATTCTTGTTGAGGTACAATCTGTTATGTTGGACTGATGTTTCCATCATGCACAGGCCTTGGAATTTGTCAATGATCCCCTGGATTGTAGATGTGAATGAGGCTCCCCATCTTCATGATCTCTACTTATCGCTAATCAATCTTTGTATGTATTTTCTAAGTATATATGTATTTCAGAATACGGTCCAAAACCATTTGCGGCATATGGGATAAGTCCTTCTTGTTGGAATTGGCACCATTACCCTAGTGACCCTCATGGCTCTCACCAAGGTGATTAATCCATCATGTAGGACAATGGTATTATTTCTATCCCTCTCTGTCTTGTTGGTGGAGGATAATATGTAGTCAAATACAGGTGACCGAGGGGGAAGCCCATGGAGTCAAACTACCTGATTTAAAAAAGACGTTGATCCATGGTAGCATGATCAATGGTTCTCATCCCTTGGGATTTGGAACGAACACCTTATAAGATTCAAAGTTCATTTCAAGGAACTATTTGGTGGCATTGTTGATGTAGTCAACAAATTGTAGGCTAGGACCCCTACCCAAGAGGATGACTTGAAGATGCAACTCTTGTGGGTCATTAGGCCTCTTATGCAAATTGTATCCGATTGTGTCTCCCTCGTCTCTTAGATGTAGCCATCATTCTAGGAAAGTATTAGTTGAAGCTGAACTCCAAACACTGCTTGTTGATCTAGATGAACGTTGGCCTTACTGATGATCCTAACTATGTTGTCGAAAATATCTACTAGTAGTGTTTGATCCTTAATGAAGAAAATGACACCCATGATGAAAAATATAAATAGTCATGGATTGTTTTTCTCAGATGGCCCCTTCCTCTATCATGGAATTTTTCGATTGACTTGGTATCTCTATGGGGATGATTGTGCCTGATTCACCTGGTGTCCATAGTTGATGTGTCCCTGACCATGTTGTACCATCGTACCATTGATGTGCTTGTTGGACTATGTAGTCATAATTGTTTCTGTCCTTGAAGCTTGTGCTACATGACTAAATCTACTTTCGTGACCCTTCGTTGCTATCAACCACCATGCATCCCATGGATTACCTGTGAGAGTCTGTTATCTTGTCATGTCAAGGGTACATGTGGTTGTTACACTACACACTTGGTTGAATCTGCTAAATCTTTGTACGTACCCATATGACCTAGCTTCCAGATTACTCAACCCTATCCTATCCTACTAATGAATGTGTAATAATATATTTTGAATACCTACCTACCTAACTCATATGCTACATTAACTGTGAAATTGAATGTCTAGTTAGGGTGCACTTGACCTGTGCGGGCCATGAAATGATTTTGTTTGGATGCCATTAATCATCCCTTTGAGAGGTTGACCCTATAGTGTTTCTATCTTTGTTTCCCCTGCTTCACTGATGTATACCAATCTAAATGGTCCTAACCAGTGTATGCACAACTTACTAGGGTTCTTGAAGAACTTACTGCCATATAGTGATACCAACCAGGCTGTAGAATTTTGCGTCGAATTTTGCGGTCGTGGCCAATCCTTTTTTCACTGTTTCTAGACCAATTGGATGTGACCCACAATGAGTCAGTATTCTTAAAGTTCCATTAGTTCATCTAGCCACTTCTGAAGGGATTGATTGTCAAACATATTTGTTGCGAGATTAATTCGTAGACTTGGCACCACAAATTCTAAGGGCATGAAAAACTCTTTTCCATAGACCAATTTGAAGGTGGTATGCTTAGTCAATCATTTACAGGTTGTTTTATATGCCCATAGTAATTCTGGAATTTGTTGATCCCAGTCATCACACTACACATTACAAACCTTGGTTAGTTTTCTCTAATATCTTGTTGAAGGATTCAACTGTGTCATTGGCTTGTGGGTGATAAAGGGGTACTCTTTTGTGATGGATCATAAATTCCTGAGTGAGAATGCAAATAGTGTCATTCAAAAAGTGTGTTCCTTGATCACTCATAAACACTTTTGGGTAGTCAAACCTTGTGGTCACATTCTCAAAGATGAAGCACATGGTCATCTATGTAGTACAATATTTTATTGGCATGGATTTTGACCAACACGTCAAATACTTTGTGGAAATAATAATGCAACACCTGCTCGTCCTGTGCACCAGGGGACTGATGGGTCCCACGAAGTCAATAGCCCATTTTTTGAATGGTTCTAGCACTGTGATCAGGAACAATGGTAGTTCATATTATCTGCAAGGATTTCCAATCCTTTGGAAAATGTTGCAATGCTTTCAATATTCCTTAGCATATTCAAATACTAACGGCCACTATGACCTTGTGCATAATAATTTATGCACCATTTCCTTTCCGGAGTTTTGTTCCCCTACAATACCTTCATGTGCCTCATAAAGGATCATGTCACATTCATGAGACACACTTGCTTAGGATCCCATATGCGTTAATCTTATATAGATTCCCAATGATCAACTGATAGTTCATGTCGTGGGTCACCAATTGTCGACACTGTGTTTGAGTATATCCTTCCAACACTTGACTTGCTGTGAGGTACGTTGTAATATTGACAAGTTAATCTGACATTGCTTCGACTCTGAAGAGATATGCATCGGGAATCTCATCATCTAAGACATGACCTACTTTCCCTGACTCTATCCTCGAAAGATAGTTCGACCCCACATTTTGTTTACCGGGCTTGACGACTACCTCAAAATCAAATTCTTGGAATAAAAACATCCATCGACATATTCTCCCCCCCCAACACTAGCTTATTGGCCAAGTATTCGAGCGTCAAATGGTCAATAAAAAATTCAAAGGGAGTGCCAAGTAAGTAGTGTCGACATTTATGTAATGCATACACCATAGCCAGACCCTTGCGCTCCGTGGTTGAGTAATTATTTTCAGAATTTGACAACTTTATGCTGACAAAGTAAAGTGGGTGGTAAATTTTCTCCTCTATGGGTTGTGTGAGAATGAATCCCAGTGCAATGGATGATGTGTCCATATGGATGTGGAATATCTTTTTCCAATCTAGAAGCACCAGGATCAACGCAGTCACCAACTTCTCCTTCAATGTATCCAACACCTCCTGACATTATTGTGTCTATATATACTTCATATACTTGCACAATAACTTCTCTAACAATGCAACAACCTTCCCGTAACTTTGGATGAATTGTCTATAATACCCTATGTATCCCAAAGAGGTGCAGAGTTCTATGATTGATGTGGGAGTCAACATATCCAATATCACAAAAATATTTTCTTGATCCACTAACAATCCTTCCTTCCATACCACTTGTCCCAATAGTGTCCCAAACGGTGTGCAAAATATACATTCACTACAAGGAGAACACCTTCTAGTGGATGTTTTTGCAGATATTTTAGTGTTACAAAATTTGGAAAAATTTTCAAAAAAATCTTCACTACAACCTCCTCTATTGGATACATAGGTTTTAGCAGAGGTTTTAACAGATGTTCCATATAACTTAAAAAAATTGGGTTGGTGGAGGTTGTTGTAGATTTTTTTTTTCCCATGCTTTATAGTCAAAACGCATCGGTGCACCATTACATAAAAATCCTTGGTGCTTACCTAGACATAAAACACATCGGCACGACCATACATAAAATTCCCTAGTACATACATAATACAAAAAATGCATCGGTGCACCATTACATAAATGACCAATGCATACATAAAATGAAAAGGCATCGATGTGCCATTACATAAAATGCCCCAGTGCATAATAAAACGAAAAACACATCGGTTCTCCATTACATTAATGCCCTGATGTGTAGATAAAATGAAAACGCACTGGTGCATTTATAGTTATTACACCTCAGATTCCCATTTTGTGTATGCAACACCAGTGCGCTTTGTTTATGTCTGTCCCGGTGCTTGTATAATTTGTACGTGTTGGTGCCCGTATTACCCTGTGCACCAAAAGTTAATGAAATTTCAAATATTCGAGGTGATATGTCGACGCCATTCCTTGTTTTGAAGCACTAGTGTTTTTATTACATATAAAACACCGATGTGTTTATTTATTTAAAGCATCGATGATGTTACTATATTTAAAGAACTGGTGTGTATTTATCACATGCCCACCATAAAATTCTAAAACGATATATATTATCGCACGTTATATGCACCGATGCTTCAATATAATTAATATTCACCAGTGCTTCAATATGATTAATATGCATTGGTGTGTATAAACCCTTAAAAAACCATTAATTTCTATATTATTTCATGCACCATTTGTGAGTTCATAAGAATGCATCGATGTGTATATATTTTAATTAATTGTTTTTTTTACAATTTTTTTTATAAGAATATTGTTTTTTATATTTTCGTTATTGCATTTTGATAGAATAATTGCATTAATGCCTTATCCAATGGATTAATCCTCTATTATTTGCAACAATGTAAATCATTCATATATTAATTAATCAACAATACAACATTTACAACATTTGGCAATGCAATAAAATAAGAAACCCATTTTATTATATATGAATAAGAGACCCATGGTCATACAAA
Organism: Picea engelmannii; assembly: GCA_009831015.1. Classification (NCBI taxonomy): domain Eukaryota; kingdom Viridiplantae; phylum Streptophyta; class Pinopsida; order Pinales; family Pinaceae; genus Picea; species Picea engelmannii. The sequence goes on from ML790506.1 coordinate 23,533, forward strand.
ATGGGACAACATAAAGGTGCACAATAATCAAAATGGAACCAATATGTAAATGTTACAATTATTGGTAACATGTCGTCGTGCAATTGAGACATTATGTCCACTACATTAAGCAAAATCCTTGATTTTTACAGACCGATATTCCAAAACATACAACTTGCAATAACATTCAATTATTTTAATTGTCATTCATCACTTGAATTGGAGTCATTGCTCGCGCTATGTGCATCCTTCCTTTCTTGATTATTTAAACAGATGTTTTCTTTCTCAAATTATTTTTGACATTTCAATTGTTCATGTTCCATCTACAAATATAGAAATAAAGTGTAATGAGTAAATCTACATTTATAATATATTAGAATATACAAGATTGCATAAATAAAAAAATGTACCATAACAACGAGTGATTCATAAACCATACACATGCTTTCGAAGCTTTGCCTCATGTCATGTAACAAAAGATCTTATGTTGGCTACTTTTCATACTTTGTTTCTTGCATGTTTAATATGCCATGACAAAGCATAGTCGATATAATTAATATAAAGGTTTTGTATTGTTCCATTAATTATAAAACAAGGGAAGTTAAACAACATAGCTAGTTACAAATTGTTCAATTAAACCTTGATACTTCAACATATACTCATAACCCTCAGTTAACCCAATGTTGATCAATTGTTTGGTTGACTCTTCTTTATATGTTAGCACCTATTAGAAGACATCCGTGGATGAGTGTAAATTAATTATTTAAATATAAATATCACAACAAATATGAAAACTTAAGTAACGTCAAAACAATAAGTACTCACAAACTTTGCGATCAACCCTTTTCTTCCTTGTCGTCTTGTCTTATGTGTTGACTGGGTTCCATTTTTTTCTTTTCTGCAACAAAGGAATTGAAAATTAGTATTTAATATAATAAAAAAATTCAATGTACATAAAAAAATAAATGAATGATCACATACCTCTGATGCACGTTGTTGTTGGGATGCATCCTCCTGTGATGCAATTATGTTCATTTCTTTTACAATCTCCTTGTACATTTTTTTGGACATCTCTACCGGCATTTATTGGCTCTCCTCTTGTTTATCGCTTGAAATTTTCATAATCTTCCTGAAAAAATGAAAAAAACACAATATTTTTTCAAAATGGACATGAAAGTAAATACAAAAAAAACAAATTAATTTGGTAATTATTGGAACATATTATAGAAAAACATATTTAGTAATAATACTTTTTATATGATTCTTTTTTGTTATTGTAATTTTTTTCTATTGCAAGTTTCACGGGTCTCATTGACCATGGCTCCGGAAACACTTCTTGTAGTGTACATATAACCTGATTCTTAGAGTCACTAGATTGATTTTTGTATTGTAAGTGGAAATTACATTTACATGTTCTTTCCACTATATCCCTCAAATCTTTGTAAAACAATTTTCCCCTCTCATTAACTTCAAGCACCACTCCAGATGAACTAATGACCAAGCCGGGATCATCATTTATATCCTCAATAATTTTCGTCCTCTTAGGGCGAGATTCCATTCCCTCGCTATCAGCCCTACATAACATTAAAAAAATGTGAAATCAAGTGTTTAAAACTTGTTAGCGATTAATGCTAAGAAATTCATTTTTAGTAAAAAGTCAAAGAAAAACTTAATGTTTATTACCTTTTGATTGACCTGCTTCCTCTCTTTGCAACATTTCCATAAATATTTTATGCCCTTTTGCACTCAGATTGTAAACAATATTATCGAGTTTCTTCAATTTTTTCTCTGCATGACATGGATTAACTAATACACATCATTAATTTAAACTTACAAATATTTCAAATATATTAAATTTTTAATAAAACTTAAAGAACTTGCCTCCCTCTCTTCTTGGGATGAGCTACCATTACGCTCGCTGCAATAATATGTTTTCTTTGAACTTCTATTAGTTATATTTTATAAAAAAAATAAGGAATAATAAAAAATAGAAAGTATGAAATTTTTATACAATCTAGTATTTTGGTGCATGTCATTAAACAAAACGCCTTGGGGTGTCAAAATATACACAAACTAGTGTGTACTATTAGTCATTGTGCATCGCTAACCTGTACGCATGTGATACAAAAATCAATAGTATTTATTTTTTTAACCAATTTGTGCTTTTCACAGATATATGCGCCCTGGTGTGTTTTTCTATAAAGTGAGAACCAAGTCGCTACCTCTGTACAGTGCGCACTAGTGCGATTTTCCTATACAGTGCACACCACGTACCGTAATTTTTTATTAGATAAAATCACTAACAATGATAGGGTTGATAGGGTTTGGGATCTTATGCAATGAGTGTTACTATTGCAATGGATACCAAATGCCCCATATGAAACTAAAAAAACCCTATAAAAATCTATTGCTTAAAAAAAAAACCCTATAAAAATATATTATTTAAAAAAAGAGGGGAACCAAAAAAAAGAACAAGAAAGCTAGGGCTTCCAATATTGAAGGTAACTATGAAACCCATTTATTTATTTTTAACATGCATTGAAAATAGTTTGAATCAAATAGGGAAAGCTTGAAATGATCAGTAGAATGTAATCACATACCTGAAATTTCTTCTCTGCAGATTTGTATGTGCCCTACAGATCCCTTCCAAATTTGGCTCTTCAAAAAAATATACCCACTTCAAAGTCTTTCATGGTAAATCTCTCTTCCACAAATCTCCCCTCTAAATTCTGCCAAAAAATGAAATAATGAATAGTGTTTTAATTTATAAACAAATACATTTTGAAAAATGAAATTCCCTCTCTTTTTTTCACTCTATTTTTTCACTGTATATATCGTATTGGTGTGCTACAAAGCACACCAATACACTTTGTATGTAAAAAAAATCAGTAAACAATATATTAAAAAAAAAAATTTGTCGTCAAATGAGTACACCACATGGATTACTGTTCCTTGGTGCGTATATACGTAAAAACAAATCGATACCAATTTTATTGACAAAATATAAATTCAAACCTCCATAATTAAAATTTACGAACATTTTTCTTTGCATTCCTGATTGGTTTACATTCCCGCATATTAAACCTCAACAATATTGTCTCAACATATTTCCTTTGATTTAACGAGAGTTTCCTTTTTGCGTGATCTCTTTTAATTTCCGTGCCCAAAATGAACTTTGCAACACCAAGATCCTTCATGTCAAATTTAGAGGACACTTGAATTTTCACATCCTGGATAATATCCTTATCATTTCCTATCAATAACATATCATCCACATACAAGAACAAATAAATGAGATTATCATTGATTAATTTGAACTACACATATTGATCATCTTTGCTCCTTGTGAAGCCAAGTCCCAACGTATAAGTATCAAATTTTTGATACCACATCCTTGGTGATTTATTTAACTCATACACCGAATTTTTCAACTTGCATACTAGCTCTTTCTTTCCCTTCACAACAAAGCCTTTTAGCTACTTCATGTAGATTTCTTCTTCCAAATTCCCATGTAGGAATTTTGTATTCACACCCATATTTTCTACTTCAAAATCAAACATAACAACAAAAGATAAAATAAAGATAATAGAAGTTAGCTTGGCAACAAGAGAAAAAATTTCACCAATGTCAATTCCCTCTACCCGGGAATAACCTTTTGCTACTAACCGAGCTTTGTATTTATCCACTTTGCCTTCTACATTCAACTTCTTCTTAAACACCCATTTTCTACCAATGGGATTTCTTCTAGTTGGAAACTACATTAGATCCCAAGCCTCATTCTTATCTAAGGCTCCCATTTATTCAACCATGGCCTTTTTCTAGAGTTTTCCATACTCTGAATCCACTACCTCCCTAACAGTTTTAGGATCATCTTCAGTAATAAACAAAGCAAAATTTGAACGAAAATCAGGTGGAGTATACCTTTCCACTTGTCATGTTTCTTGAATTGATCTCCTCAATACCGGAGTATGACGATATTCTTCTTCTTCTTCTTATTCATGTTCTTCTATAGAGTTTGATTCATTATCTTTCAACTCAAACTCAATTTTCTCTTGTTCTTCCTTCCTTTGCATGACACCAAAGAGTATTCTAATCCTTGCATCCATGAGCTTCAACTTGAATTTTCCTCGTCCTATGATTTTGGTTGTCGAGTCATCACCTAGGAAAACATCACATCCATCATACCTTTCATATTCACAAAACCACTCCCTATGAGGAGTCATATGAAAGGATGCACTTGAGTCAACCAACCATGCCTCATAATCTACATGTGTGCTTGAAGAGGCCAAGTACACATCCCCTCCTTCCGCAGAGGTTTTTTCTTCTGTAGAAGGAGCATCTTCAAATCCCTTCCCTCTCTCAACACTTTTGGATCTACATTGCTTCTTGCAGTGCCCTTCTTTTCCACATCTCCATCATACCTTTACAAATTTTATGAGAGATTTAGATCTTCCCTTAACTAAATTACCATAGTATTGGAGTCATTCAGATTCTCTATCACTAAGTCTCCATGTTTCATCCTTAGGTTGTATAGATTCTTCCACAGGAACAATTTGTTTACCAGGGACTTTGACTGACAAAAACCCCTAACTTATCTCATAAATCCTTGGTTGTAGCTTCTCCTGACACATTCAGTAATACTGAATCTAAGAGACATAACGAGATTGTGCTCTTTGCCTTCCAATCCAAATTTTCCCAATATTATGTCGATGTTCTTGTAGGTGTAGTACCTGGATCCATAATGATCCACTGATCTTTTTCCACCAACAAATGTTCCATCTTGAGTTTCTAAAACTCAAAACTTTTCCCATTAAATTTATCGATCTCTATTTTCAAAATTTTCGCCATTTGTTTTTACATGAAGAATCGATATCACAGATCTCCCACTGTAAGAAGGTTTATCATAGACCCAAGCCAAACCTCTGACTACAAAGGAATTCCCCTAAAGCCAATAATTGCTCTGATACCAAATGTAGATTTTAACCTTGTACAATTGATTACTACAAATATATTCTTAATAAAAATGGAAAAGATACAATGGTGTGTGTGCGCGCGCATGCACACACACACACATTACACATATATTTTACCCTGGAAACCCAAATTGGGAAAACCAATAACCTGTTTAGAGCCACACCTTTAATATTCTATTCATCATATATCTTCATTTTTTACAATAATATATATATATATATATATATATATATATATATATATATATATATATAGGATCCCATGACATCGAAAACCCCTAATACATTTACACAGATCAGTCAAAAACCCTAATTCCTTAACCAAAATTAGAAAACCATTTGCAAAAACTATGTGCCAAAAAACCACTAAAAATGAATGCAAAAAATGCAAAAGAAAACAAAATTGGGGATCTTCCCCCCTATGTTCCCCCTGTGCACCCAATGCAATGCGGACACTAGGTCTATCCATGCAAAGAATATAACATATACCCAACAAGATGATGAGGACAAGTTATATGAAGAAGGGACTGACATGCATAATGAAATTTATCATATACTAGCTCGCAAAGACCCTTGGCATTACGAGCTTAGTTACTACCTCACACATGGTAGTGCACCTCAATACTTGGAACCAAAGAAAATAAGAGCTCTCAGACTTAAATCTTCTCAATATCCGTTGGTTAATGTCATACTCTTCAGAATGAATTATGATGATGTCCTGCTAACATTCTTTAGAGAAAAACATTGTTGAAAAAGTTCTATAAGAAATTCATAATGGTCCCGCTAGACGACACTTTGGAGGGGACACTATAACTCACAAGATCCTCATGGCAAGGTACTATTGGCCCACTATGTTTTAGGATGCACACATGCACACTAGAATATGTGAAATATGCCAGAGAATAGTTGGGAAGGATGAGAAGCATGCATTTCCCGTTCAACCTGTTTCAGTTGATATCTCGTTTCAACAATGGGGGCTAGATATTATTGGAGAGATTAAACCCAACTCATCTCAACTTCATAAATACATTCTGAATGCAATGGACTACATCACACACTAGACATAGTCTATACCTCTTAAGGTGGTGAATGAGAATTAGGTGATCTCTTTCCTTGATTCACATATAGTCACTAGGTTTGGCATTCCTCAATCTTTAGTGTTTGAAACTTTTCTTCATTAAAACTAACTAAATATGCTTTGGAAAATAATATCAAAATAAAGTATGTTTCCAATTACTATCCTCAAGGGAATGGTATATAAAAATCTACAAACAAAAATCTAATCAGGATTCTTAAAAACACTATAATAGACCACCAAATAAATTGGCATCTAGCCTTTTCAAATGCTTTGTGAGCTAACAGAGTCACACCCAAAGTATCTCTTGGAAACCTTCCCTGCAACCATCTCAATCTCTTTAGCAATATAATTTCCCTGTCATGCAACAAAGACTAAAAACTCTTCTCAAGTTAGAATAAGAAATGTAGAAAGATTAAAAAAAAACTAGACCAACACCAGGAGCTGGTGAAGCATTGGTTTGATAAGAGTACGATGGGTAGAAAAGAATTTCAAGTGGGAGATATTTTTCTTAAATGGGACAAAGCCAATGATATGAAAGTAAATCACACCAAGTTTCAACAATTATGGCTTGGACCATATCAGATATGTGAAAAGATGGGTTCTTGGACTTTCAGACTTAAAACCTTGGAAGGGGAGGTTGATGAACTCTCTATCAATGGAAAAATCCTCAAGAATTTTTTCTCCTAATCACCTCTAGTGACATAGTCATGTACATATTAGGTTTCCTTTTGTTATTTTGTTCTTTTGATAGTTTTTATTTTCTTTGATTTAGTCTCCAGGTACCATTATAGAGTTTCATTGAGTCTTTGTTTATCTTTAACCAGAGTCAGAATTAATGGTCATAACTTCCTACAATTCAATTTCCCGACTTGAATCATGTGATTTCATAAAAAGACTATATGATGCATAAGATAAAGCTAATTTTTCTCTAAACATCTATTTCAAGGTTTTTCAGGAATTAAAAAAAAACTACTTTGAATTCATGTATCAGGAAGTGCAGGGTTATACAAGTCAAATCGTGGGAGCCTAGTCATTAAAAAATCTCTTGGTCCTGATAATATTCTTGGGTGTTCCCATTGGAATTATGATCATAGCAGAATAAAGATGATTGTGATCCACGCCTTGCTGTAGATTTTTCTCATGTTGAGTTTTCAGAGCCTACACGTAATGGGTTAAGGGCCTATGGGTTTTCCTTGCAAGTATTATCTCTAAGCTTCATCCAATTCACATTAAAAGGTAATCCTACTATGCCTTTTAAAGGTCATCCCATGGTGACCATAATTTTTTGAAAAAACCTACATATCTAAGAAACTCTTGTATCACCCCGCTTCCTTCACACCTTATTGTGCAAAAGAAAAATCTATATACAAATCTAAAAGGGTGAATAAAGCATGAACAATAATAAGGAAGTTGAAAGAACTAAATTGTGTGGGAAGTATAAGTAAAACCATCAGGGCTATGGATGTTTGCTAGTAGTGGGGCTATGCTTATATTATACCGAGGCAAATTCATCTGGGTTATGGATGCTCACTGGTAGCAAAACAATGCCTGGAAAAGAGAGATGAGGAAAGAAAATTGGCTTACTACCAATTACCAAAAGTCTCAATGGGGTGTCATACCCCAACAAAGGTGGAAATCATGTTTGCATTTAATCAATTAACTCCATTTTTTGGCTTACAAAGAATGGTTGGAATAAAACCACGGAGTTCCCATTAACTGTTCATTCTTGAAAGGAAAACTAGATGATGTGGAACCCATGGTATAAGGTGTCACACTTTCTTCAGGACCTCATTTCCAAACTCCAATGTGACCTTAGACCATCAGAAGGACATAGATAATTGGTTCATCCCAATGAATTTCCATTTGTTGTAGTTGCAACAAAACCCTTCAATTTCTTCCATCTTGGGAGAAATCGATGGGCACCCCTATCTAAACTTCTATACACATACTATGATTACAATGTGGTTGATTAGGTCTAGTATCCTTGTAGGATGTGTAGAGGAAGTAATGCATGATAGTATTTGATTAGTCTCATGAATTTTGAGCTTCTAGTTTCACCTTATTCCATAACTATCTCCTCGTCTAGATATCTGATGCATTCAAGAATCCTACAATCTCTGTGACAACTGTGATCTAATGTAAAATACTCTCAAAATCCTATCAGGATAAAAAGTCATTAAAGTGTCACCATTGATTAGATATTGTTGCGACTCTAAGGATAAGTCGAAGAATGCTTCCCAAAAACACTATTAGATTATCCCATCGGAACCACAAACACGGTTTTCAAGTGCCTACCTTCTGAAAATCAAATCTCAATGATCTATCGTGTACGTCTTTTTGGGATCCCATGTATTAGACTCTCCCATGAGACTACATCTTCCCGATTAGAGGAATCTAATGTATTTCTCTTGACGAATTTATGATGAACACAAATTCGTCGTGGCCCCTATCCTATAATGTTCTGAGGACATTATATTAAAAGGTATTCTATTACAGAATAATAAGGTCCTATGATAATCATCTTAAAATCAATTGCATGCATTATTATTATCATCTTCGATTATCACATCACCCGAAGTCGGAAATGAAAACAATTCATAAAATTTTCCTCGGATTTTCATGGATATGATGACATACAAATATTTCGATAGCTCCCCTCTAAAGGATATATCTGAGGAAGCATAAATTTTTGGAACTAATCAAAAGACAATAAGGATTGACATGTTTATCACGTGAAATTAACTTTTAAATAAAAATAGTTGGGGATTTGATAAAGGTTTTTGACAAGTTATACCAGGATACAAACACGTAAATTTTCTCCTTTAGAGTACACATGTCGACAAGATTCACGATATTGAATCAACGATATTCCATAAAGATTCTTCCTCGAAAATCCTAATCTCCACGACACTTCCTGAGAACCCCATCTTGATAGTGTGCTCCCGATAAATCCTTTTCGACAACACTATCAGAAGGGTGTCGTCATGAATGACTTGTCTGATGCCTTCACCCTCCTAACAATTCATCTCTGACAACTTTATTGAGTAAGCATCTTCCAAGGTAACATCTTAAAAAACATTATTCCGAAAATATAACCCGACTACATGAGTCTGAGGAGATTCCCCTTGAAAGCATTAATGGTGTTGTACTTTCCTCACCCAATGCTGACTATAATCCACTCATATTAAATGAAGAAGGTTTGGGTAAAGTTTAAAACACTTAAAACCTAAATTGATACCCTTATCACGCTTTATACGAGACTCCAAAGTGAAAAATAAGATTTTTTTAACTAAATCACCAAGCTAACATATGTTTACTCTACAAAATAGTGAATCTCCTAGGTACACATTTGATCTGTTTCAAAGTTGTTTTACTTCAAATTTAACCTTCAGAAAAACTTATTTCAAGCTTATGTGATGCATGAAAGAAAGACAACAAAATGTCATGGCCATAGACAAGAAAGGGAAAATTTCCCCTGACAAATGTACCTTCACCATCTAGAAACCCAAGTGATGTGTTGATGTCCGACACAAATTACTTCAATGGGCTAGAGAATTATCCTAAGTGAGACAAAATCTACATATTCTTCAACACATAAGATTTCCCCGCAGAACACAATGATATTTACGTGTATCACAACATTAAGAAAAGAAGGATATATGCCATAGTCACTCACCCGATATTGTTTCCATACAACAATGCTGCAAGATGGGTTTTCACGCATTTGGATGTTGACACAACTATTGTAGTGAATGAATTCAAAGTCCCCATATCCTCTCTAAGTTCAGGGGACATCCACGACAGGTACCATCTACAAGAATCAAAGATATCCATGAATAAACCATTCTTACATAAATTCGGGGAAGATCATATTGAATTTGATGAAATCAAGGAAGAATGTTGGGGAGAAGAGATAAATTATGTCAAGAAAAGTGAAAAATTGATTTAAATGCAGTATTTGAAGAAACCCTATTGATTACTAGAAGCCATGCTATGAAGATTATATATTGGTGAATATACTAGCACGCATTGCCAAATGGAATGGACACCTATGGTTCATTGTATGGTTGAAAAAGGGGAAGTCTTTAACTGGGCTCAAATCCTCACCTTCAACATATCCAAGAATGCCTGGGAAGCTCTAGAATTGAAGAAACCGGGTTTATACATGTCTTCTTACCTCATTGATGATGTTTTTTCTTTGATTCGTTTTCTTTCTTTAGGATGGGAATGCAATCTTGTTTGTACATATATACTTTTAGGAATTATGGGATATAAATTATAAGAAGTATTTTTATGATATATGTGAATATTTCCTAGTTGCATTGTTCATCATAATATTCATCCATCCACCCCATAGAATATATCAAGGAGCCATAACAACCTTGAAGGATATTTTTGACTGGTACATGAGGAAGTATTATACATATGTTAGAATTTATGGATGCACACATGCCCTACATATTCTGCTAAAATATGTTCCTGATAAATTGTTGGCCAGTGAAATTGTGTATCAGATTGTGGAAGCAGGAACAACATATTTCTTGTTAGAAAGCAAAAAAAAACTATGGCCAAGGTTCCCAATAAATGTGGGGAGGTTCACTTTAAAAATGGCCCTCATGCTCGAAAGGAAGTTGAATCCCTTCACACACTTTGTTTATGCACAGGAGAACCAAAAGGGCATGATATGAAAGAAATTGTTAAAGATCATATCAAATCTATAGGACTGGTACACAATGTGGCTCACGATATGAATTTTGCAGAATAAGTTTTCAAAGGGGCCTTCTTCTTCGAAGAAGTATTGAATATATTATTAGATGAACCAACAAAACAAAAATTGCTTAGGGATGAAGAAGAGAAAATAAGAAGTATTTAGAAAGGACAATGAGGAAAGAAATAAAAAATTTGAGCTGGAAGCCAAAGAAATAAGTGAATATGAAGAAAAGAAGAAGGAAAAAGCCGAGGAGGAAAAGAAGAGGAAAGCAGTTAAAGCCAAGAAGAAAAGGAAAAATGAGGAAGAGGAAGAATAAAAAAGAATAGCTGAAGAAGAAAGGAAGAAAGGGGAAGAAAACCTCGAGGAGGTTGAAAGGCAGAAGAAAAGGAGGATGGATGAAATAAGGAACAATGAAATGAGCCCAAGTGCTACAATAGTGAACTTACCTATCCATTCCTATACTCCTTTAAAATCAATCCCAATAAAATTTTCATTTTCATCCCAATTATTGGAATTGGAAGATGTTGTAGTGGTTGTTGGGGAATATTACTACATCAATTTGACCAAAGGCATCGAGAAGAGATCAATTAAGATAAAAAGAGGTGAGACATACCTCAACAAAGAGTCTTTTGATAGGATGATTGTATGGAAATCAGGTCTAGATCCCAAGGTTAATACTTTGGAGAACGCTTCAGCTTTGAGTGCATTTGCAGGGGCCAATTCAATATCAATATGTGAGCTGAGTGTGACATTAGACATTTACAAAGAAAGGATAAATGAATTAGAAGAGAAACTGAAAGGTCAAAGAGATAGTATGCATATTGAAAATTTAGAAAAGAAGCCAACATAGTTGAGAAACTACATAAAGAGATGTCAGAAGCTCTATAGGTGAAACACTCATAGGAAATAGAGTAATTAAAAACATCTCACACTCAGGAAATAGCCAACCTAGAAACAAAATGTCAGGAACTTGTTAGATTATTAAAACAACAAGGACATAATATCCTTGGGCTTGAGCAGGAAAAACAAAAACTGAAAAATGTGATAAAGGAAAATGATAAAAAAAAAACAATTATCATAAGAACTGTGAAAGAAGAAGCCAATAATGTGAATGAAGAGCTAAAACAGGTGAAAGTGGAATGCTTTGTGTGTTAAATAACATTCACACATACATGGATGATCAAATCAGCTTGAATGATCAAACAAATGAAATAAAATACAAGTAAAAGAAGGCTCAAGCAACATTTGAAAAAATGATAAACTGGCAACGTGTATACCTAGAACCATCAAGTACATTGCCAAAATACAATGACAAACAAAAGTTGATAGATCAGGTGCTATTTGACGCTTGGAAATATTTTTTAGAAGACATTGAAGAATCCCAATAGTTAGCTACCAAGGCATGCGAGAAGCTATGTAATTGTTCTGAGGACTTGTTAAAAGAATATGGAATGCGGGTCATGCAAAATTTAGATGAAGTAGCCCGAAGTGCTATGGGGATTGCAGAAGTAGAAATAGAAAGAGATTGCATTAAAGATGTCATCGAAAAAATTAAGGAAATAAATAAAGAAATCCTCAACATATATTTAATGAAGCCATCAAGGTTGATTACATTGACAAGGGATTACCTCAGCAGAATTCAACAAGACATAAAACTGGAAATAACGACCATAATTTGTGATGGTGAATTACAAATGGAGAAGGTGCAGCTTAGCAGAGTAGACATAGTTTTGAATAATTTCGAGTTATGTAAGGTTTACAGAGATAACATAGAATCCAATAAAACATTGTAAATTCTCTATTATTCAAAGGTCCTTTTTTCTCTAAAATTAAGATTATATACCTAATTGAGGCATGTGAACCGATAAGGTGCAACTCTCATATGAAATGATGACAGTTACAAAATGTAAAGGGTATCTCTTATTTTATAAAAGAGAGAGCTCTACCAAGGAGAGGGGATTTTTCTCGTTGTATATATTGATGATACTATTATTTTGGGATATATAAAGAGAATAAAGCTCTTTGAGATCATGGTTGTTGTCAAATGCATGTGGGACTATTCTACACATATGTTTGTTATTTAAGTTTTCTTGACTACTTGTCATATGAATTTTTTATATGTCTAAGTGTTTGGACTACTTATGATGTTATGATTTCTAATGAATAAAACAATGATGTTACAGGTTTCATATGCAAGTATTTGTAATTAAATCTACAATGTCATTATTTTAATATGTTGTTGTTGACATGAACTATTTATGTTGTCAATAATATTATCTTTAATTGTATCCATTTGATTAGTTTTTATCTTGATCGGGATAGATTAAAACAGGGTAGAAATAGACTATGATAGTTAATTTCATTTCCATTCTTAGAGAATTTAATCAATTCTTAAGCAAAATTCGTGGAAGGCAATTCAATTTTTTCCCCAATATTATTAACTTTCAGTGGAAAACATGCCCATATAATGGTCATAAACGCTACCCTAGATGAGAGTAGGTCTAATTGGGACCTACCATCGGATGTTCTCCATTAGCTACTTGACATGCCATTCATACTGCTCAACAGGTTGATCTATAGGTTCTTGGTCTCTCATCGCGTGAACTCGTCCACCTTCTTAGTTATCCAATCTTGTTTCTTCTTCTTGGAAGGTTTCCACCTTATTTTCTTCCTTCACCATACAATAAAAAACCTTTGAGTCCCAACAATGGAACCATTTGTTGGTTCTTACTTCTTGTTGGGGGGTTGAAGACCCAAGGTTCAATAATCTTTTACAAAAAAAAAAACCATAGGAACCAACATATTCAATCTTTAGTCAAGGACTAAAGATATAGGTCTTGTGTAGGGTGTGAAGGAATAAAATATATAAGAATCCTTCATAAGCTTGTCATTCATTCATTTATCATGCAAAGAGTAATACAACACACACAAAAATTCAAACCATAACCCATCATATGTAGAGAAAAAATGTGCTCATACTTTATTCTTTCATTCCATTCCTGCAAAATAGTGAGATACAATATGGTCGTAGCCTACTCAAGGTGCATTAACATTCAAAACATAGATGATCCATGCACACAGAACTCGATCTACTTTCTCTCTCATACACAGAAAAAACCAGACATAACAAGAAATTAAAACTTAGCATTACTCGAGCTCTGACTCATCTCTCACTCCCATAATAATCAAATCTATATTTACTCAAAATTCTAATCCTTACATATTCACATGCATCCCCCCATATATTCCACGAAGCATGGAAATCATAACAAACTTGCCATCTCATCCATAACCTCAACCATGACTAGTCGGGTTGTTACACAATCAATTACAATGATTCCTAAAGATATTTTTGAATCTATGATGCATGTGATTTCTTTAAGTCCTTGTGCATAGTACAAAGTAGGTTGTCATGCACAGTGCAAAAACAAGTTGGTGCACACAGTACAAAATGGGTTGGCACACATAGTAAATCCTTGGCTGGTGTAGTCTTTGAAACGTGGCATCGTGTAGTGCATATTATTGAGTGAACACGTAGTGTTGTCTTGTGATGCGCACACAGTATTCAAGCCTTAGGTGAAAACAATAATAAATATAATATAATTTAGATATATTACAAGTCTCCCCCCCTTAAACATGTTTTTTTCTCAAAGCATAGGGAATGAGAAGTTCTTCTGATAGAATGAACAATCTTTTGTAACTTTCAATAGATTAGATATAGTTGAGGAAATGAGGCAATATGATGTTCGAATCCTTGAACAACATTGGTGCATTGAAAAAGAATCAATCCGTCCAAGGTGGATTCTTTCTAGAAATCTCCGATGATAAGATCCTGGATACGATCTTCTTTGTTGTTGACTTCAAGGCACATAAATATTTGGATTCCTGGTAAGTTTATCCTTCTTAATATTTGGTTTAGTATTATTGTGATTTACTTTAGTCGTCATGATGATATTTGATGTTTTTTAATTTACTGGTGTGACAACATACTTTGAGTGACCAATGACTCCATTAGTGGTGATCAATGGTATGTCAACCTTCACTAAATCTGTGGATGTTTCTTTATCATTGAATTGTTTTTGGAACTCAACTTTTGGAAACTCTTTGATCCAGATTGGATCATTATATTATTTTTCATCCATCTCAATGCTTTCAGAGTGGAAAAAAATGGAGGAATTAACTTGTAGGGACATTTTAGTGTTAGGTCCTAGTTTGGGAAATTGGGGTCTAGATGATTTTGGAGCCATTTTGAGGCATTAAATGACATCTTTTTGGGTTTTTGGTGCTTGAATATTGTGCTTGCACCTTTGAAAGTGTTCTACACTTTGAGACCTTTCCAATGGTGTAAACCATGCCTCAATTGGAGCTCATATGCAAACATTATGCCTCCCGCAAGTTGACCTACCTTGTTGACCACTATGGTATGAGTGGATGCCACATCAACCCCCCCACCCCTTACTCAAACATATGTGGATATCCACACGTGGAATTTTGATAAGATTCTAGAAGGTCCAAACCTTATCACTAATTGAGGGTTGAGGAAGTCAAAACCCTACCCCTATATAGCTATCATGATATGTTAAATACCAGGTCATTAGGAGGAGAAGGGGTTCCATTCTTTAGCATTGTAATTGTTCCATAATTGAGCAAAGAAAATACGGGTGGTATTTTGAGAGCATAACAGAGGAGGATAAATTTTGTAGCAACCATACAAGCCACAATGTCAAAGACAACTCCATAGAGAGTGCCTCTTTCTTTGTACTTGCATTTGAAGAAAAGAAAGCAAAGCGACCTCACCTTCTAGCTAGGTCTTCTCCCGTATTGAGTTTCCCAGGTTATATCTTGTGTTTATTTGTGGATGGTGTGTGAGTATTTATTTATGTTCTCTATTTTTCGTATTTAAGCTATTTCATACATTTTAAGTACAAAACCAGTAATTAAAGAATATGAGATCTAAAGGAAATTAACATTCACAATAAAATATTTCATTATTTTTTTATATATGTTGTGACGAACTGTCCAATGGAATATCCACGAAAGTTTACAAATCACTCTTCCACCGATAAGACTTCATTAGCAATCTGATTTTTAGTTTTGATCCCTTCTATTTAAGTCACTTTATATTCAGTTTCAACGTTTGGAGGATTTTCCACTAATATAATTTTATGTATAACAACATTACTTTTTCCTGCATTGATTGCATCAATGTTAGTTCCCCTACCCATGTTTTGGGATTTTTGTTGCGCCTTCTTCTCTTTCTTGAACATCTTCATTTCTGTCAGTAGAGTTTTATTATGATTTCTTAAACGAGAAATTCCATCGTCTTTGGATGATAGTTTTTATTGATATTTTCAGTATCTCTTTTATAAGTTCTTTTTATATTTATATTTTGTTGTTGTATCTCTTTTATATGTTGTAGAAGTTTAAATTTTTTTGTATCTTTCTTCTCCAATTCCCTTCGAGCATGCACAATTTCTTCGTCTTTTCTAATAACAATTTTATTTATTTTTTAAACTTTTCCAATAATTCTATATGATTTTGTTGTTGATTCTTCTCTAAATTCAATGAGAGAGCAAGGTGCTCTAAATTAATGTCTCACAACATTGTTTTATTTGTAAGGTGATCAAATGCTATATAATTTTTATCAAAATTCATGGTAAAATAACCAATATTTTTCAACCAAAAGTTCCCCAAGACTACACTAACTTCCTTGGTTTGTAAGACACATAAATTTCACTTTGGGGAGTGCTCATGGATGTTTAATTCTAAAATATTAATCTCATCATCATACTCATGTGTAAGAGATATTTTAACTTCATCTTCCACAAGTTGTAATCTATTTTCCAATTTAATTTCAATATAAGACCAACTGATAGAGAAGTCAATGACAATGTTTACGGTCTCATTTTGGATCCTCCCTAACATACATATGAAAACATTTATTGGTTCCAAAACACACCCAAAAGTGAATTAAATTTTTGTTTCCATTTGAACTTGATGAGATTACCACTTCAAATAATATGCTTCCTTGACTTGTATCGTTTCATAATCCCTTAATAATTTTATAATTATAAATCCACTTACTATCCATTCATTTTTATTTTCTACTAGATAAGAAGAGATTTTGACACTTTAGTTGTACCTTTTTATATGGTTTAACTTAAAAATATTTTGACTATTTTATATATTTCTTCCATGTACACATAATTTGGCAAGCTACCAATATTTTCACCTTCTTCACTTTATGTCACTTCTTATATACTTGTATTAACCTAATGACTTCTCACAATGTCTCAATTTTTTCTTATCTTTCATGTAAGATAATATTTTATTGTTTTTTTTTATTCCTCCATGTAAAGAGATATTTATATTTATTTTTTATTGCTCCACCAAAAATCCATCCACAATGGAATCTTTTGATGGACTTGATACCTTCACGTGTACTTTAAAACACTTGGAACTTTTTCTTTTAAATTAGCTTTTCTTACCTTGTAAATGACAATTAACTTAACTAATGTCAACTGTGAAATATTTTCCTTGAAACTTCTTGGCCTGCACTTTTAAAGATACCTGGAAATTTTCCAACAAAATCAACTTCATCATAGATCAACAAAACAACCTAAAATAAATAAATAAATAAATAAAGTTGACCATAAATCAGTGAAACAAATGAAAAAAACTGCTCTGAAAGTACTTTAGAATCCATAATAATAGGGACGAACTCATATATTCCATGAGGAATCAATAATTAATATTTATTATCCATTGACATTATATGAGGTACAATGACGTGCATATAAATACACATAGGGATGATAAGTCATGTCCTTGGCAAAGGTCATGACTTATCATAATTACATAGACTTATCATTATTACATTATAATGTCTATATTCACAAGTTCAAATCCAAAGGGGGGTAGGGTATGTATACCTCCGTAGACTTTGCCAGTCAAATCGTTGGGCGGAGGGGGTCCCTTGTCCCACAAACAAGGGGGTCTCATACACCAAGTTGGTGTTTGGCTTGGTCGTGACCTTAAAAATAGATTATTATTATTATTATTGACCTATAACTAATATTACATGATAATAAAGGTAATATAATTTAGGTATATTACTAAGGATAATATACTATCTTTGTATCTCAAGGATTCACTAAACAAATCATAACAATAAGACCGACATAACTAGTTTAATGATGTAAGAACATGCTTTGTAAATGGTAAAGGATTAAAATGATAGAGATAGAATTGATGAATAAGAAATATGTGAGATCATTGCTTACGCTCTTTTGAATGCACCATGTCATCCTGGTAGCTTCCATTCGCTCAAGGAAAGAGAAACCATGCTTAATTCATCAATTAAAAAACCTCGTCAACTAAAATTGTTTTTCTTAACCCATCAACAAGCTAATAATCAAAGAAACTATGGATTATGAGGCATGCAACTAGTTTATTTGGAGGCAAACAAGTATAGGGAATATGATTTTGAACTCATAATTATTTCCAAGCACTGTATAAGGGTTCTAAGATCTTCCACTTGCATATTCATTAAATTTTCCATCAATTTTAAGACATAGAAGCTATGAATTGGAAACTAAGTATTCCTTGTAACCAATCATGTTATAGGTGATTTAGCAGGAGGAACATGATGCTAGGATAAAATTTTGTGTAGTTATTTCCTGGTGCTCCATGTTGGTTCCAAGTAGCTCTCTTTCCTACAACACTTAACAAAATGCAGTCAATAAGTAAAAAAAAAATCATAAACCACCAAATTGCCCCCACAATCCATTCATTAAGGCACAAAATCCAACCACAAAGTCAAAAGAATAAATTCCATGAAGCCTTCAAATTCATGAAGCCATCGTAATAAGTTCCATGAAACCAACAAAATAATTCCACAAAGCTCGAAATTCCACCCTGGCGATGAGAAAAATATAGTGGGTAACTAGCGGTAGGAACCATGAAGCCAACAAAAAGCCCTAAAATTTGAAAAGGCTATAAATTCTATGGAACCAAAACAAGCCCTAAATTTTGCGAATTCCACAAAGCCCTAAATTCCACCCTAGCGATGAGAAAAAGATAGTGGGTAACTAACAATGGGAACCATGAAGCCAACAAAAATCCATAAAATTTGGAAAAGCTATAAATTCTATGGAGCCAATACAAGCCCTAAATTCTGCAAGAACGATGAGAAAATAAAAATTTGAAAAATATAATATATAAATAAGCTACACTGAGTATGCAAGTAATAATGGATGTAAAAATAATAGTAAAAAAAAATAACTCTTAAATATATATTTAAGAAAAATATTATTAAAATATTTTATTTCAATACTTCACTACCATTATATCAGTATTGTATTATGAAACTATTTTTTATTTCAATATTGTTATTTCATTAATATTGTTATAACAATATTGTATTATGAACATAGAAACTATATTATAAAGCAAAACTCCTTATCATTACTTGTTTGAATACATATCACTACACAATTGTTATTTCATTAATATTATAACAATATTTTATTATGAACATGGAAACTATATTATAAAGCAAAACTCCTTATCATTACTTGTTTTAATACATATCACTACACAATAATACACGAACTTTTTTACATTCAACTAAAAATTCAATATCTTTGTTGTTACTTATTTCAATATCAATCACTAAACAACAATACACATGACCTTTTTACTGCACTATTAAGAATTTAACATCTTTATCTTTATTATTGGTTTAATTATCAATCACTACAAACAATACACTTATCCTTTTTACTACTTGATTAAAATTTACTACACTATTAAGAATGTGACATCTTTATTATAATTTGTTTGATTATCAATCACTACAAACAATGCACTTATCCTTTTTACTACTTGATTAAAAACTTTAATTGATCCATTTTACTACTTGATTAAAAGCTTCAATATCTTAAAGGAAGGTGGCACAATACACTTGATCTTTTTACTAGTTGATAAAAACTTCATTGTATTAAAGGAAGGTGATAACTGAGTCTTATTTACCATCTGAAGTAATAAACATAGTTTAAAAGATATGTGTCGAGTTAGATAAATTCATGTTAAAATTGATGCTTATATTGGTCAAAGTTCACACCATGTCATTTTTTTTTATTTGTAAATTTATATTGATATAATAATATATTATAATAATGTAGTTACCTTAATGTAATTTTACATTATGGTAATGTAATTATATTACTATATGATTTAACAATACAAATAAATATGATTTAACAATACAAATAAAAATAATAATAAGGTAAATCATTGAAAGTTTTCTTTAACACTATAAATCAATGTGAATGTGAAAGTAATTTTTAAAATAGAACTTAGTTATATTTTTTTTCTAATTTTCAAACTATTAAAAAATTTCTTAAACACTATAAATCAATGTCAATGTGGAAGTACTTTTTAAAGTAGAATTTATTTATTTTTCTCTCAATTTCCTTGGAGACATTTTTTTTTTTTATGGCATTTCATCTATAATAATCACATAGGCCATACTAAAAAGTTACAAAACCAAAGGATTACGGGTTTAGATAAAAAACTTAACTTTTTATATATTATTTTATTATTTATTATTATAAAAATAACTATGTATGTTACATATATTTAAATTGGGAAATTTTTAGGGGCTAAATTTCGTTTATGGATAAATTTTCCATGTTTTTTTATGAAATTTTTTTTACCAATTTCCATTTTTTCTATAAGTGATTCATCCAAATTCTATAAAATAATAAAAATATTTTACTTTAAAAATAACTCATATTTTATAGTAACTATATAAAATCCTTGGAAATTTGAATATTTTTACAAAAATATGGCCAAATATTTTATGATTTGAATATTAAAAACTAGTAAAATTCCACAAAATTTTGAAATTTTGAAATACATTTTCATCCTTAAAATTATCCTTTTGTAACATAATAATATTCATGGATGAAATAAACTTTAATATTCATATAACATGTTGATACAAACTCCATTAAAATTATCCTTTTGTAACATTCCACAAAATTTTGAAATTTTGAAATACATTTTCATCCTTAAAATTATCCTTTCGTAACATAATAATATTCATGGATGAAATAAACTTTAATATTCATATAACATGTTGACACATGAGTTTGTATCAAATAATTAGTTAAAATGTATATGACTTCTTGAAAATCATATTATACTTAAAATATTTAACACAAATGATTGTAAAGATATTATCACATAAGGAGGGTCTCTTTTCCACCATTAAAATTAAATACATTTTTCTAAATTTAGAATGGATCACAAATACAAATCAATTAAATATAAGTGTATGATTTAATATTGAATGCAATTATGTGTTATAAATGTACTTGAGGGTCTCCTTATGACTCTTATATTGCATATTACGAATAATGTCTTTTGGGATAATCACTTATGAACGTCTAGACTTGTTTTTTCTTATGGTTGTAAAGTTGTAGAGATAATGGTTTACTTGGATAAAGAGAAGTCGCATGGTAATGACCTTAGACCTAGTTGCATCGTTGCCAATGTTATTCATTTTTTCAATGGAAACATCAAATTTCCTCGGGCATCATATAGTGTAGACCTATTGTTTGAATCTTTCTTGGCCTTTATTAAGTGGGATGTGTCATAGCTAATTAAACATAATGAATGTCAATTAGCACATGTTGATAATGTTCAAACATACACTTTAATGTTCTATGAGTCACAAAATGGGGAGCATATCAATGGTATTAAAATTTATGATTCAATACATTCTAAAAAAAAGTTGGTGATAAACATAGTTTTATTTATACATATTCATAAGATAGGGTGGCATTCATTTGAAAGGAAGTCATATTGTTACATAGATCTAGGTTTTATAAAAATGTGGACGAGCACCATATTATTAAAGGAGAGAGGTTGGGCATCTCTTGTTTAATGTGTTGACGAAAGAACAACTATTATCTTATGACAATTTCTTGTCCTTGGTGCCACTCATGAATATATATTTGGCCAATAGAAATCAAAGGAAGTGGAAGTCTTAAATATGATTCCTACTATAATCAATGAGAGAATATTGTGTAGAAACTCTAAACAAACAATTGCAGAAAACAAATAACATTAAAAAATACAACCATCACACAATGATTTTCTAGGGAAAACCATTTCAAGGGAAAAAACACCACACTCTAAAGTAATATCAATGTACTATTCAACAACTAACAAATGTTACAATACACGTTTAGAGTCTTTTTTTTTTATCTTAATAGGAATAATCATTAGCTTTCGGGTTCTAGAGAAATTTTGACAGCATAATGGTACCTTCAATAACCCCCCCCCGCCTCCTGTCTCTCTACCTCCAACCAAGAACTCAATATATAGGCATAGAGAAACCATAAACCATATATGGTTTCTAATTCTACATGCCAGAAACCACCAACAGTTCTTGGATTTTACTAAAAATTATTACTCCATGTATGATTTTTGGCTTTTATTAAAAAAACATTCATTCATGCATGATTTTTGGCTTTTACTAAAAACACTACTTCACGCATGATTTTTTGTCTTTTACTAAAAAAATTACTTCATATATGAGATTACTTCCATAGCATGGGTTGGAAACCTCCAATAATTTTGGCATCTTCTAAAACCATTAAGTACAAGGTGTATGCCACACCTTTCCCAACATTCTCCCACTTGTCATATACCTTGCAAAAGCACAAGGGAGAATTCATCAAAATATGAACTAATTTCTAGGGGCATGAGGCCCATAGACTCACAACAACACCTGAACTTATTCGAGCTCAACAACTTTGTCAATGCATATAAAACATTCTGCAAAGTGTCAATTTTCTCTAGTATCATCTTTCCATCCTCTACCATGTCTTGAAAAAAATGGTATCGGATCTCAATATGCTTTGTCTTTGTATGAAAGGCCAGGTTCTTTGCCAGACAAATAACATTGTTACTATCACACTACACTATGGTAGCTCTCTGAATTATCTCCACATCTGAGCATAGATAGCCAAATGGCCTCTATATAGACATGAGTATATACCATATACTCCACCTTTGTAGTGTACAAAGTGACCACAACCTATCACTTTATCATCCAACTCATTGCTCTACCAAACAACCAAAACACATATCCTCTAGTATATCTCCTCATCTAGTATATCTCATCATCTAGTATATCTCCTCATATATAAATTCCCTATCCAATTAGAATCCACAAAACCCTATATATCCATTGAGTCGTAGTCCCTTGAAATAACATCATGATAACAAATAGAATACTTGGAAGTGCCCTACAAATACTTGAAGACCCTCTTCACTACAACCCAATGTTCATGTCTAGAATTAGCCATGAACGGATCAAGACTCTCAATACTTGGGCAATGTGTGGCTTGGTATAGACCATAGCATTCATCAAACTACCAATTGTACTAGCATAAGGAACTTAATCCATATCCTCCATTTTTACAAGTGTTGTAGGACATTGCACAACTAAAATCTTAGTTCCCATAGAAATATGAGCACTCAATGGTACACAATCTACCATGTGAAATTGTTGCAACACAAAGTTCACATACTTACTCTATCCCAACCAAAGTTTTATGTTCATTCTATCTCTCCTAATATCCATTCCTTACATATCATTTTCATACCCAAAGTCCTTCATATGTTGAAAGTTGAGACTTCAAATCACTAATCACATCCCTACTATTACTAAAAAATAACATATCATCTATATACAAAGTGATAACAAGAAAATGACTACTATCCTATTTGTAATATACAAAATGATTTGAATTGGATCTCATAAATCTTAAAATCAAGACAAAATAATCAATCTTCCGGTACCACATTCTAGGTGACTATTTGAGACCATACAAACATTCTGTTAATTTGAAACCAATGACTCTTTACCTTTTTTAATATGGCACTCTAGCTAGTCATATGGATATTTTCCTCCAAGTCACCATGTAGGAATGTTGTCGTCACATCCATATGCTCTATCTCTAAATCAAAAGTTGTTTCTATAGATAACGATGACCTAGTAGATGTCAGTTTAGAAAATGGGGAAAAAAAATCACCAAAGTCTATCCCCTTGATATAAGAATATACTTTCGCAACCAATCTCACCTTGTACTTTTCAACATTTCCATATGAACTGATATTTTCTTGAGCACCCATTTGTATCCAATGGTTTTTTTTCCATCTATCAATGGTATCAAGTCCCATGTATCATTCTTCCTAAGTGCAACCATCAACTCATCCATGGCCAATCTCATGACTCATTGTTTTCCATCTTCATTTCCTTTTTCACGGTTCTAGGATCATCAATGGTAATTGATAAAGAAAATATACATTTGAAATTAGGTGGACTATAATTATACTTATCTGGTTTCCTTCTTTATGGAATGGAACTTCTCAAAGGTTGAGGTTGAGTTTCTTCTTCCTCTTACAAACTCTTTGAGCTCTTATCCTCATTAGGTCCAATATGAAATTCTAGATTATTTTTTGGTTTACCTTTCTTAGTCTTGGGTGGTGTTGGTGATGAGAGTCACCCTTAGATTGCAGGAGGATAAGCCCAACACCCATCAAAATGTTTTTTGGAGGTAGGTTTATGAATGGAGGTCAAATTGACAAAGCTCAGTACAAGAATGTTTTAACACATAAATTGGACAAGCAATGCATAAGGAAATTAGGTCCTCATTAACTTCAGTCAGTGGTTTAAGGATAAAGGTGAGCATAAGGAAGACTTAGTGAGAAAGGTGGACACGTATGGCATGAACATCCGACCTTCAAGCAGCTTGGTGAAGAAAAAATCAAGCACACGAGCACTCTTGAACTCAAGTTTAATATACTGAAATATATCACAACAATATTATAATCAAACCTCCATTACAATACAACTACAACAAATCGCCTAGATCATCCATGCACGAGCATTTCAGCATAAGAGGAAACAAGACAACAAAAGAAAATACTGAAATAGGTCACAACAACATTGTAATCAAACCTCCATTACAATACAACTACAACACCTCGTTTGGATCTTCCATGCATGAGTGTTTTAGCAAAAAAGTAAACAAGATGATGAAAGAAGCTGACTTCTATTAATGAGAAAGTCTCAGGTCTCATACATAACTAGAGAAAAACTCTGGTATCAAAATATTACAAAATAGGGAGCTCTGCTAAACCATTCGACGACCATAACAAAATCTTGAACTGATCTATTTATACTCAGATCAGTGGAAAATCACTAGGAGAGTCATCTGGACATCCCGTCCAAGGCTTTTCGTCTATGCGTCCTTCTATCATATTGTGCGTGTTTCCTCCTATCAGACAAAAACTCAGATCAGTATGGCCCTGCAAGAAAAACCATCCATCGTGGTACCTCAGGCTGACAGTTTTGTCTCCTTGGCCAGAGCTTCTATGCCTTCTATTTATGGAGTGAATCGAGGTTTCATATACCAATCCTCATTCATTAACTGGATTCTCCTCGAGATCGGGACGCGGCTTGACGACTAGAGGGTGGCCACATGCTGCTATTAGCTTCGATGCTAGATGAGCACATGATTTCAGGGCCGTCGAAAGTGGTTTGGACCCACACCTCTTTTAGGCCCGAAATGCACCACCTTCCACCACATAGCTCTCTCGTGATACTGCGGTTTGGATTTTGGCCTGCTCAAGGAATTTTAACACTCGAGCATGTTGTGACACCGAAATGACTTGTGGCCGTTGATCTGGTCGCGATCTGTGTTCTAGGTGCACCTGCCATTTTAGCGCCCCTGCCAAATATCTATCCGCCTGCCAACTATGGAATCCTTCCAAATCGAAATGCACATGGGATCTTCGTCATGGAAAACTGCACCCACCTGTTCTCTTGTGCTCATGACTGTCACTTGTGACCCTTGATGATTTCATGTGATAAAATTAGCTCCACGGGGGATGACATGTTCTCTGTGAGCTGCCAAGAACAAGCAGTTTCAGTTCCTTAGCTTTTGGGTCATGGAGTCTCTTATTCAAGCAGAAATCAAAGAGAAAGTTGTATTTACAATGGATTGAAAGCCAATCATGGCTTAAGGAAAATATTTTTTTAGAAAGTTCCCATTGATAGGGCCACCAAAAACTTCAGAATCCTCCAAGTTCTGCAATTTATAGGTGTTATTTGAAAATACCTTAGAAATTTTGAAAGGACCAATACACAAGGCTTTGAATTTACCATGTTTTCCTTTGTCTTGCTTGGGTGCATCCCACTTGAGCACTAGATCACCCAGCTGAAAATATTTCTTGCTTACCCTCTTGTCAAAGGCTCGTTTTATTTTCTGTTGATGGTCCTGAGCTTTATCAAGTAGCTTCTCCTTAGCCTGTTGTACTTCTACCAGCTGTTGTATCCTCCTGGCCATATCATCAGGTTCTCCTTGGTAGTCCTGGATGAATTTTACCACAAATAAGGCAAGTTGAGTAAGAAAGATAGCCTCAACCCCATACACAAGCTGAAAAGGGGAAACACCAAGTGACCTCTTTGTTGTAACTCTATCAACCCATAAGGAAAATTTTAGCTTTGAGTCCCATGCTTTCTTATTGTCTTCTAACAATTTCTTGATGATCTTTATGAGGCTCTTGTTAGAGGACTCTTCCAAACCATTTCCTTGGGGGTAGTAAGGAGTAGAATGGATTAATGAAATACCATACTATTCACAGAACTTGATCAATGGTTTAGCTTTGAAGGAGGTAACATTGTCAGTAACAATCATGCTTAGACAACCAAATCTGGACATGATATCTTCAAGGAAGCTAATTATTACCTTGTGGGAGGCATTCCTTGTAGGAATGGCTTCTATCCACTTGGTGAAATAATCAGTGGAAGTCAAAATCCACCTATACTGACCACTTGAGGCTGGGTGGATTTCTCCAATGAATTCAATACCCCACTGTTGGAAAGGTCCAGAAACCACTATAGGTTTCAAAGGCAAATATTTGAGCTATTGCTTTCTTGAAAACTTTTGGCATTTGACACAAGCTCTAATATTTGCACAAACATTAGTAAAAAGGCTAGGCCATAAATACCCAGCTCTGAGGATCTTATAAGTTGTAGTCCTCCAGAAATGATGTACCCCACATACGTTGTCATGAAAATAGGTTATGGCCCTTTGGGCTTCCTGTGGATCCAAAAATCTCAAAATAACTCCTAGAGGATCTTTCCAATACAAAACCTGATCAATGAGACAATATTTGATTTCTTTGAGTTTCAAATCTCTCACCTTGTTCTTGTCCAAGCCATAAGGAGGTCGTAACTTCTACAGAAAATATATAATATCTATATACCAAGTGCATTCTACCAAGATGGGGAAGACATTAGATGTTTTATCAACAATCTCAACTTGATGATTTTCTGAGTTAATGTTCATGAAATTAACCCCAAAAGATTTGCAATTTGATTGAACCAATTATCTGGATAAACCTTGGCTTTTCACCAATTTAGTTGGCTTTATTTCAAGGTCAAATTCCATAATTTTAGCAATCCATTTGCTTCTCTTCCCATCTATGTCAGGCTGGATCAATATCTCTTTCATTGAGGCTGAAGGGACATATGAAACACTATTTGAATGCATAACATATATTCTGAAATCCTTGAGGGCTTTGACCAAAGCATATGCCTGCTTCTCCATGATATCATATCTCATTTCTGCATCCCTCAATGCTCTGCTGAAAAAGGAAATAGGTTGCTCTAACCCCTTTGCATTTTTCTGTAGCAAAACAACAACCAATGTGTCAAATGAGGTGAAGGAAAATATCATAAACTCCTTGGAATAATCAGGGCTGATGAGTAGGGGTTCTTCATTAAAGGCCTTTTTTATCTAATCAAAAGATTCTTGAGCCTCAGAAGTCCATTTCACCTCATTTCCCTTTCTAAGCATGGTTGTAATGTACTTCACTAATTCAACAAAGTTAGAGATGAACCTTCTTCGAAAATCAATTTAACCCAAGAAAGACTGAACCTCTTTCTTAGATCTAGGAAAAGATAAGGTTTGGATGGCCTCTACTATGCTTGGATCAATTCTTACCCCTTTTGCTGACACAATGTGCCCCAATAATTTACCTTCCTTCATAGAAAACAAATATTTCTTAGGATTAAGAGAGAGACAAAACCTTCTGCACTTTAGGAAGACCTTCTTCACATGATGACAATGCTCTTTGTGAGATTTTGAGAACACTGTAATGTCATCCAGATAGATGACTACAAATTTTTCTTTCTCCCCAATAAAGGCAATCTCCATGGCTCACTGGAAGGTTGCTCCTGCAATCATCAATCCAAAGGGCATTTTAGCATACACGAATGTGCCCCAAGGAGTAGTGAAGGTTGTCTTCTCTTTATATTCAGGCATGATATAGATATTATTGTAACCAGAGAAGCCATCAATCATAGACATCCTATATGAATGAGTCACTCTCTGCAAAATGTGCTCCATCTTTGGCAAGGGGTAGTTATCTTTTTTGGAGCTTCTATTCAAATTCATGAAATCAACACATAACCTGATTTCCCCATTTTTCTTCCTCACAGGCACCAAGTTAGCCACCCATTCTGAATATCTCAAAGGAATGATGATTTGGGCATCCAACAACTTCTTCACTTCTTTTTCCATAATAGGCAACAACATGGGATTTATTTGTCTGAGTTTTTGCCTAAAAGGCTTGGTTTCCTGTTTCAAAGGGATCTTATGTTCAATGATGTTTGTGTCATATGTTCTTAAATATTCATATTTCCAGGCAAACACATCAACAAACTCCTTTAAAATCTTAACATATTCATCCCTTTTTTCTTTTGACAAACTGCTAGACAATTTAACATACTTTGGATCCTCTTCTGTTCCTAAATTGCATTCAGTCACATCGACAGTTTCAATTGAACCTTTAATCTTTACAGCCACATAATTCCTATCAAACAACCTCTCCAAAGGGACAAGCCCTTTTGGAATATGGTTACTAGGTAACTGAACAATATGATGGTCAACAATTTTATTCAGAAAAATATCAGCATGAGGGATTTTTTCAGTATCCTGATCTTGATCAATATGTAAAGAAAAAAATTCATCCACAGTCTCAAGAAATATTTTTATCTCAATATCGTCCTCAAAAACCTTCCAATGTTTGACATTGTCAGGAATAGAGGGTCTATACTTTACTTCCACACCATACTTGAGTTTGGGGGGCAAATGAACCCTGAAATTACTTGCTAAGACATCCAAGGAATCTGCCATAATGTTCTCCTCTCTTGGAACAAATGAAATATTAAAAGCCAAGAATAAACTATCAACAAGATCCAAGACTTCATTTCTATAGGTCCTCAACCTGGTGTGTTTAGCTTGATACAGATTTTTGACTTGATGAACAATTAACTCGGCATCTCCAAACACTGCTAGCTCTTCAATCATCATGTTTTTAGCAACCCTCAAACCCAAAACAAGAGCCTCATATTCTGCCACAATGTTTTTTGTTTCAAATTCAAGTTTGTAAGACAGAGATATGGTCTCTTGGGTAGGGGAAATAAATACTACCCCAACACCAACACTCTCCCTAGAAGATGCTCCATAAAAAAAACATCTTCCAAATAGAGGTATTAGGAGGAGGATCTTCACAAGAGGTAATAGGTTTCTTTCTAATTTCAATAGGTGTTTGAGGAGCATCAACAAGCTGTAACATACTAGTTCCTAAATTAGTATCAATTGCAAAAAGGGGGTGGTTGGTAGGATTTACTTCATCACTGATAATGTAAGCAAGATGTTCTTCCCTATAAAGCCTTCTATGTCCCCCCCCCCAAACACAGGAATGGTGGCATACGAGAGATCCATCTGCAAACATCCCCCTATCATTTTGATCTAAGATCTAGACAAGAGCATCCCAAACTTAGGGGGGACATCAACCACCATAATATCCATGGCCACATTTTTCATTGGCAATTGAAACAAGGAAACAACCAGGTCTTTGATAACCCCAAGACACTTCACCTTCCTGGAATCAAATGAGTATAGGTTATGGTAGGTTTTTGTAACCTCCAACCTAAGCTCATTCATGACAATCTTAGGCATGAGATTATGATATGCCCCTGAATCCATCAAACAATTGTGCAACACTTTATCATGAATGTTCAATTATGTATAAAAAGGAGGGGAAGAGTCATCCCTATCCTCTACCAAAGGTCCTAGTATGAAAACTGGTTTTTCATCTTGGAGGTTGATTGAATATGTGGGATAAGATGAATTTTCAGGCTGCAACATTTTGGAAAGGTACCCTTCGAATTCCTCATTCTTAATTAACTCCAAAAAAGGTACATGGATTTTAATTTTTTGAATCTCATTCTCAAAGATAAAAGAGGAGGGAGGCTTCAAAATATCCTTAACTTATGAGGTAGAAATATTAACAGTTGCCTGGGGGTTTTGTGCCTCTTTTTCTTTGCTGCTAGCTGCCACACCCTTAGCAGGATTCTATGTTCTAGTAGGCTAATAAGGAATGTCAGGATTTCACTCTTTCTTCTTTGACCTTAGTTTGTATCTATTTGAATTGTCACTGGTCCATTCCCCTTTGCTCAATTCATTTAATTGTGTATCCATGAGAGAATATTCATATGTAGATTGGGTTAAATGAGGAGACAAAGAGGTGTCACCAAGAAAATGGATTTCAGGATCAACATCTTCTTCCTCTCCTTCTTCATTAGTAACTAGGTTATTTTGGAGAGGGGATTGGATTTTTTGATCATCCCTATCCCTATGTCTTTTATCTCTTTGGATGATCCGAGGGGAATTATTGGGTCTTCTGAAATTACCCCTATTATCAACATTCTGGGTGTTCCTATAACTCTGCTTTCCTTCAAGTTTCATTTTCTCCATTTCTGCAGAAAGTGATTTTAACAGCTTTGTCGATTCATCCACTTGAGGGTAGGCAACAGAGGAATCAGAGTTTGAATATTCTACCCTACCTTTTATTCTGTCTCTATCATATTTACTCCTAAGTTTGTCAGCTGCCAATATATTAGATTCTATTTCAAGGGCTGCATCTTGCATATGAGCTAAATAGGTAGCTCTTCTTTCTCTCAACAGGAGGTAAAACTTTGGGTCAAAAGCACTAGCATAAGTAATCTTGGTAGAGGTTTGTGTAGGATTTATTTCAATGGGAATATTATTGTATATATTGTTAAACCTCTTTGATAAGTTTGAAACAAATTCCCTCTATTTTCTCTTAAGTGACCCAAATTTTGTAATATAATAAAGAAAATGTCTTTTATCCCCCCATTGTCTCAAGAATGAATCATCCATAGCTTCAATCCCAGCAATAGATCCAGGATTCAAACCCCTAAACCATTTCCTAGCCTCACCATCAAGGCTCTGAACAAAATCTCTCATCCACACATCTTCATTTTCAATGTTAAGATTATCTGCATAACTATAAAAAGATGAAAGGTGTTCTTTTGTAGTTATGTCTTCCTCCCCTGTGAACTTGGGCATGTACTTAACGTAGTATCTAAATGGGAGAGAATTCAGAGGCTGAGGTAAAACAAGAGGGGCATATCTAGCATCCACTATGGCATCCATCTCGTTTCTAGGAAGATTATCACCTTCCATTGGGATGTGAACTGTAGGAGAACAAGGGGGAGATGGAGTTTGGACAGGTAGGTCTGCAACTATGTTTCTAGAGGAAAGGGGAAACAGTTGAGTGTTGGAGGAGAATGGTATAGGGTTCAAAGGAAAAGAAGTCCCCCCCTCTTTAGATACAACAACTTTGATAGGAGGAGGAGTAGGAAAACCCAAAGTGGGGAAATCTTCTAAGCTCCTAGGTCTAAACCACTTTACAATATCAGGGGAAACAGGGGTTTCAAAAATTTCTCCCTCCAAATGAAGACTAGAAGGGGAAGTTCAATAGGAAAGGTTTCAAAATATAAACTTCTGGAAACTCCAAAAGATGGTATAAAAGGAGAATTAGATACAACTATTGGAGTTTTAAAAGAAGAATCATGTAAATTACCAGAATCACCTGGTACAACAACTGAAATCAATCCTTGAGAGGTATTTCCTTTCTTGATAATCTTCTCTGGGTTATATTCAAGTGTTTCCAGAGGCAATTGTGGAGTGGACCTCATGTGTCTACCTTTGGGAGCCACAACTGAAACAGTGGAGTCGCCAAGTGCAAGTTGCAATTTTCAAGGTATTGATTTCTAATGCACCTTCAGAATCATAATTTCTTTGTCCTTCAATCCCAGGGAATTGTCTTCAAATATTTCCCCAAAAATGAATCCATGAATTTTGGTGATGAGAGTCACCCTCAGATTGCAGGAGGATAAGCCCAACACCCATCAAAATGTTTTGTGGAGGTAGGTTTATGAATGGAGGTTAAATGGACAAAGCTCAGTACAAGAATGTTTTAACACATAAAATGGGCAAGCAATGCATAAGGAAATGAGGTCCTCATTAACTTCAATCAGTGGTTTAAGGCTAAAGGTGAGAAAAATGAAGACTTAGTGAGAAAGGTGGACAAGTCTGCCATGAGCATCCGGCCTTCAAGCAGCTTGGTGAAGAAAAACTCAGGCACAAGAGCACTCTTGAACTCAAGTTTAAGATATTGAAATATATCACAACAATATTATAATCTAACCTCCATTACATTACAACTACAACAACTCATCTGGATCATCCATGCACGAGCATTTAAGAATAAGAGGAAACAAGACAACGAAAGAAAATACTGAAACATATCACAACAACATTATAATCAAACCTCCATTGCAATACAACTACAACACCTCGTCTGGATCTTCCATGCACGAATGTTTTAGCACAAAAGTAAAAAAAATGATGAAAGAAGATGACTTCTATTAATGAGAAAGTATCAGGTCTCATACATAACAAGAGAACAACTCTGGTATCAAAATATTACAAAATAGGGAGCTCTACTCAACCATTTGACGACCATGAAAAAACATTGAACTGATCTATTTATACCCAGATCAATGGACAACCACTAAGAGAGTCATTTGACCATCCCATCCAAGGCTTTTCATCTGTGCATCCTTATGTCAGACTGTGTGTGTTTCCTCCTGTCAGACAAAAAATCAGATCAATATGGCCCTGCAGGAAAAACTATCCATCGTGGTACCTCAGGCTGACAGTTCTATCTCGTCGGCCAGAGCTTCCATGCCTTCTATTTATGGAGTGAAATGAGGTTTCAACTACCACTCCTAATTCATTAACTAAATTCTCCTCAGGATCGGGACACAACTTGACGACTAGAGGGTGACCATGTGTTGTTGTTATATTCGACGCTAGACGAGCATGTGATTTTGGGGCCGTCGAAAGCGGTTTGGACCCACACTGCTTTTGGGCCCAAAATGCACCAACTTTCTCCACGTAGATCTCCCGCGATACCGCGTTTTGTATTTCGGCCCGCTCAAGGAATTTTAACACTCAGTCATGTTGCGGCACCGAAATGACTTGTGGACATTGATCTGGTCATGATCTACAATCTGGGCACACCTGCTATTTTAGCGCCCTCACAAGAGATTTATCTCCCTGCCAACTATGGAATCCTTCCAACCACGTTTAGAGATATTACTAAATTGAAATGCACAGGGGATCTCTGTCGTGGAAAACTGCAACCGCCTATTTGCCTGTGCTCATGAATGTCACTTGTGACCCTTGAAGATTTCATGTGATAACAAGTGGTAGATGAACAAATGAATTCTTCTCATCCTCTTTTGGTTGCACAACTATGGGTGAACAATTAAATGATTTGAAAAATCATTTGTGTTATATTAAAATTGATCAACAATAGGATCCCAAAGCTTGTACCCTTTCACACCAACAACATAGCTGATGAAGATACATTCCATTTCCTTGTTATCCAACTTTGGTCGTTTCTCCTTAGGCACATGAGCATATGCCTCACAACCAAAAACATGAAGATGTTGAAGTGAGGGCCTTTTTCCCGTCCAAACCTCCATAGGGGTCTTGTCCACAAGGGATAATGTAGGAGATTTTTTTATCAGATAACATGTAGTAGCAACTGCTTCTACCAAGAAATTCTACTCTAAGTCGTCTTCACTATGCATGCTCCTAGTATTTTCCATCAACTTCTTGTACATACATTCTACAACTCCATTTTTTTGAGGGGTATGTGGAGTTGTCTTATATCTTTCTATGTCATTCTCCTTATGGAACATATCAAACTCTTCAAAATGAAACTCAATGCCATTATCAATCCTCAACACCTTAATTGTAACACACCCAACCCATGAGGGGATTTCCTAGGGATGGGGCCTCAAAATTTCATTCTCCTTAGGCAATCAAGTCCTTCATTAGAGGTTTCTACTACACTCTACTCGTCCATAGTTTTCTAACCACGGTCTCCATGCTCATAACTAAGCCCATAACTGATGGATATATCTCTTCGAAGTTCTTTGGGCATTTATTGGTTGAGGGCCACGTGGCGCCCGTGTGGATCCACCTCACACATACTATTTCCAAGTTCCTTCCTCCACAGTGGAAGACCATCCTCAGTTCGATCTCATGACTGGACTTACTCTCTTCTTCCCATGTCAGCTATGGAGGGATTTAACACTTCAGCGCTTACTGCCTATTTACTATCTACCCATGAGACCACCCAGAGTTCCGAACTTACGAAGTCCTGTAATATCACCACATGGCTCCTGTCTTCAGACTGTTCAGTCTCTCTACTATACTACATCTTAGATCCTCCAGAGTCCTGAAGTCCCAGACTCTCGGAGTCCTGGTCAGCTCACCAGCCACATTGTCTAGGCAGACACGTATCAAGAACTGACATGTAGGAGGGGTCAGAGTGACATGGGGCACATCAAGATGGGGTCAACATGCCCTGGGTGATGTCACTGCACCATGTCACCCCAGATTGAAAAGCCTCTAACCTTCCCCAGATCTCATGGTCGAGATCCGGCCACGTAGATTTATAGATCTACAGTTTTGGTTACCTTGGGGATTCAACGTTTGGGAGTGTTGTGGTGCAACCGCCTCTTATCTCCCGAATTTCTTGACTTCCAAACTTAAGGGGCTAGCGCCATGCATCCCCAGTAAATCAACGACTAGGAAATAACCTGGAGGGTCCCTTGATCTACGGCTCTGGGTCCTTCGCGACTCTGACCTTCGAAGTTTTTTCTCCCAATTTAGTTGGCAGGATGGGTCCACCTAACCCCTGGGGAACCGCCTAATGCCAGTCAACCTTACAGGAAATCGAGTCTCGCAGTTACCTTTGGCTAGTATAAGGCTAGCAAGGTCGGACATACTCCGAAGTCCCGGACATCTGGAGCTCCGAACCCAGGAGGACTTAGCTTCCATAGGCTTAGTCCAAGGTTCCTAGGTATTGGTCATATGGGTTCTCTCGAATGGGTCTCGTACGTTCGTCTTCCTAACGAAGATACCTCCTCTTTTCAAGGCTTGAGCTTTGTTATTCTTCCTAAGCTCTATCATGAAATGGTTAAGGACTTTGGGTTTGAATTCTGGTCGCCCGTTCTTGAAGAGGTATCCTCTTTAGACGGACATGTTCAGGTCAACATGATACCTTCTATCTCGGTCATCTACAAGCTTATGTCCCAAGAAGCCTTAGGATATAAGCTGGGCATATAGACTATCAATCAGAAATGTAAGTTTACAAAGAGATGGAGGCATACACATTTCATAACCATTCCACACGGAAGTTATTTATAAATACACATATTTATAAATCCAAGCATTCATCCATTATTCCAGATCAATACATAAAACAAGGAAAATACTTATCAGAACCAAATAACGTGAAGTGACTGCTAAAAGAGGTGCTTGTTTCCACCCAACTGCAGACACAGTCACTCCCAACGGATTTACGTCTAGCCACCCTCGAGCTAGACCACGATGCTCTGCGATGAAATTATTTCTTCCGACTCAGCGACAGTACGGACAGAGGTTACTCTCCTCCTCCCGCGGGATCTTGGCAGTGGTTTACACGATACCAAGCAAGGAGGACCAACCTCATTTATCATCTTGTATCATAACCTTCTCAACCATTTCCTGCGACCAGAACACTCCTTCCTCAGTTCTTCCTTGAACTCGAGAGTTTACTCTCTCGTCTCTGCGCTCTTTGTAGGTCTTCCTCTAACCCACCACACCTACCTTTCTTTCCTTCTTCAACAAGATTGTGTGTGGCCCAAATTCCCAGTCTGTGGTCAGGTATGAAAGTCTTACATATGGGTACTCTACCCCATCCCCTCATTAACTCTTGAGGAGGTCTTCCCACCTACTAGCCTGACTGTAATTCATTTTTGGGTCAGAGGATTGTTATGGTCCTGAGTAATTAAATCCAGTAAGGTACTAGTTTGGTGAAGGTTAACACAACCATTCCTAGTCCTCTTCACCATTTCTTTCATAACATTCGTGGTCTTTCTTAGTACACCCCCCCCTTTCCAGCATTCATGCAACACTTATCCATTTCTTAGTAAATAACATACTTTACATTCATTTACCTTTTATACAAAGGTCCATCCAATCAAATATTCACACATATTGAGTTTGCCACAGTCTCTTGGATAATATAGTTATATTTACAAACTGGTGGAAACAGGTGTTACATTAATCTTCCCACAAGTCTAATTTTCTAAGAGAGCCTTAAACTCCTTAAATCGACAAAAGGCCTTGGATTTACTATTTTTGAGAAAATATACCCATGTCCTTCTAGAATAATCATTAATGAACGATACATAATACAAAAAATCATAAATCGAAGGAACTTTAACAAGAACAAATAAATCATAATGAACCAAGTCCAACAACCTAAAAGGTTTATGATAATTAGAATAAAATTGAACATGATTCTATTTTCCATATACGAAATGCTCACATAAGTCAAATTCACGAGTATAATTATTCAATCCCTCAACATGTTTTTTTCTTTTCAAGGCTTGCATGCCCTTCTCACATTTATGGCCCATTCTCTAGTGCCATAACATTATCTTATCCACTAGTAACTCTCTCTTTAAAGGAAGAGTTCATTTGGCACCCAAAAGCATGACCATCAGGAGTAGATACAACACTCCTCTTCGTTGTTGGTTTTGATTATGAAGATATATATTCTATGGATCTCTTCTCTGCAGAAATTAGAGACTATTACGTTGAACAAGGCATGCATCAAGTTGAAACAAAGTTACTACATGAACACCCTTGGTGATCACCATAGCTCCACATACCATCTTACACCCTCCATTAGAGAAAATAAACTTGCACACCTACATCATTAAGTGTGGTTAATAATAGCAGGTTCCGTGAAAAATCTAGAATGTGCATAAATCCATTGATCCCTTCACTCTACCATCAAGGAATATAATCAAGACCCTACCATGAAAAACTGTGATGAAATGAGAATCAACATTGAGGTATACCTTCCCACCATCATATTTCTCATACATTGAAAACCACTCTTGATGGGAATTCTAGTTGCATATTACATGTATGTATTTCCAAGGCCACAACAAAGGCATCTCCACCATCCTCTCGTTAAGATTGTTCAAATTCATCCTCAAATTCAATCTTTTTCTTCTTTTCTCCCTTTATCTCTTCCTTGCAGTCTCTTCTGAAATGCCTAACCTTGTTGCAGTTCCAATATCTTTCCTTAGACTTTCCAGGACACTTATCTCCCGTGGGATTTGGATATTCCCTTCTCCCTCTTCTTTTCTTTTTGTCTTGATCTTCCATGAACAACTAAGTTCATGTTGGTGGATTCAAAGTCCTTTCACCTCATCTCCTCTAAGAGGAAAGTATCCACGACCTCATCAAGCACTAAATTCCTTACAATGATTCCAATGGCCCTTACTAGGTTGTTCCACAAATCTAGAAAAGAATACAAAAGGGTCTTGGAATGATCCTCCTCATCCATCTTCACTCCAAATGCGATCAACTAGGTCACAAATGGTATTAAAAATATGCAAATGCTCAGATATAGAATCACCATCACCCATTCTGAAGGTGTGCAATTTATTTTTGGAAAACAAGTTTATTAACCAACAATTTAGCTTGGTATAGGTCTCCCAACTTCGCCCAAAGTTTTTTCATAGTGGGTTCTTTAAAAATTATCAATAACACTGAATCTGACAAACAAATCTTGATAACACTTCTTTCCTTTCTCTCCAACACTATCCTTTCTTCATTCTTCATAGTAGAGGGTTTGGTTCCAGATACTATAACCCTTAGATCTCGATCTATGAGAAAATCCTCCATCTTGATTTTCCATAGATCAAAGTTAGTGTCATTAAAATTCTCCATTTCTAGTCTTGACATGCTCACCATTTTCCTACAACAAGGTTTTCTTCTACACAAGCTCCCACTTTAACCAAGATTAGATAAAAAAAACCCGTGTCCCTAACACCTAGGATTTGAGTTGTTTAGGCTCTAATGCCAAATTAAAGGAAGAAGAAGTGTAGAATACGGTTCCTACTCTAATCAATGAGAGAAGAATGTGTATAAACTCTAAACAAACACTTGTAGAAAAAAAATAACACAAAAACATGTAACCATTACATTGTTATTTCCCAGGGAAAATCCTTTTGGGATAAAAACCCCACATTCCAAAGCAAGATCAATGCATTATTCGACAACTAAAAAAGGTTGCAATACACTTTCAAATTTTTTGTGCTCTTAATAGGAATGATCAACAAAAGGTTCTAGGGAAATTTTGCTAGCATAATGGTACCTTCAATAATCTCTCTCTCTCAATACCTCCAACCAAGAACTCAATAAATAAGCAGAAAGAAACCATAAACCATTTATGGTTTATAATTCCATATGCTAGAAACCGACAATAATTTTTGTCTTTTATTGAAAAATAATACTTCATGCATGATTTTTGGCTTTTACTACAAATCATTCCTCCATTCTTGATTTTTGGCTTTTACTAAAAAAATCAATTAATGCATGTTTTTTTTGTCTTTAACTAAAAACATTACTTCTTGCATGAGATAACTACCATAACTTGGGGTTGGAAACCTATAGCAGTTTTGACATCTTCTAAAACCATTAACTACAAGGTGTATGCCACACCTTTTCTAACAAGAAAAAAAAGGTGGATGAAAAAGTAGGCTCCATGTTGAAGGTGAAAAGAATAGAACAATTAAATGGCATGGCCTCAACTATAACACACAATACTCACAACCTTATTAAGTTATTGGGATTCAAAGTGACAAAAAGGCCTTACAACCACCTCAAATGCCCATGGCTAGGTGTTACTATTGAGGATCACTACATTGGACCTCTATGTAACAAGACCAAAGATAAATTCCCTCAAAAGGATGATGTTATCGACGGATACACACTCATAGTCTGGTCATCAGACCCACATTACACAATATGGTTGGGTAGGGTAAAGGGAAATCTTTATTGAGATATTCACTTAGATTCGGATGATACTATTGAGACATACAAGGTAGAGGTTTAATGGTGCAATTCCACTAGAACGATGAGCAAAAACAAAGACTTATACAAAAATTGTTTAAATAAAACTCAATAGTGGGATGTTGGAAGAGAAGGAACAACATTCATTGATGTGAATAAAATCATATGGGCATGATAATCAAAGGCAATATGGAAAGGATAAAAAAAACTAAAATAATTAGGAAGCGATTTGCAATGATTAAGGAACAATGAGAATAGATGGAATATAATGGCGAGATTGAGAGAGATGTGAATGAATGAGCTTTAATTTGAGAAAATGATTTCCATAATTGTCATTTTTTAATGATGTGTATCGTCATGTAAGAACTCATAAATCATCAGTAAATATTATTTATATATTGCTTGAGTTAAATCTATTGAAGTCTAGTTCTTCTCTTCTCTCATGTCACCGGATGTGGGATTTATGAATATTTCTACATTAATCTAGTTATAATGTTTACAAATAAGGTGATAGACTAACTCATACTCCTCATTTATACGTATGGATCCTTATTGTGTATTGCTTTAAACATTTATAAAAATAACTCTTCAATGAAATGACAACACTTGTTTCTATTTTAATTATCTTAAATCTTGATATATTAAGAAATGTATATCATAGTGATATGCATGTACATATATAAATAAAAAGTTCTACATTAATATTGGAATTTGATATTGACATTTTCATAATCAAAATTTACACTTTTAGAATTTAAATTAGCACTTTTGGACACTTTGAGAATCTGATTTTCACTTTCTTGGATCTGACATTCACACTTTCGAAATCCGATATTGACAGTTTGGGAACTCGATAATCACACTTTCAAATCTAATATTAACACTTTCACGACCTAGATTCTAGTTGATAAGACCAAATTTAATTAAATGGGAATTATGTCATGAATATGAACTTACAAGTGTACTCATACTAAATGTGACCATGAGCATCAAAAGCATCATCTTATAAAATCATAAGCACAAAATTTTAAGGACAATGGGAATAATCTCCAGAGAGTTCTTATAAAAAAAAATTTGCAACGTCGTCTTTGAACATAACACCAACTTTCAAGATCAATGTCAATTTGGCATAAAAAATGTCATAGCTTCACAAACACAATGCCTTACCTTACGCATGAACTAAATCGATGATCCACTCTCCAAAAATCTTGCATAAATCTTGATGTCTCATAAATTTCTCTTGCTTGTGTATTTACATTGACTTTTAAATATGAATCCCCCAAACAATATAATGCATGCCACTACTACTAGCTTATCCTCTAAATATGTCTTCATGCATCCTCTAAGATATATATTCTTATTGGTGGGGATGATACTTCATTACATTGATCTCTATGTGATTAAAAAGAGCATGTCCTCACGCTTACAAGGTTCAATCACAACTTCAATTCCCACTACAATTATTTGTCTTCTTTTGCAATTCTCTTGTTGCAACATCTTTCTTTCTGCTACAACAACTGTTGTTCTATGTCTCTTTCACATCATTTTCATCGTCAACATTAGGCCATGTCTTGGCAAAGGCATCTTCAATTGCTTTATATCTACAGTCTACTATGGTGCCTAGGTGTAATCAACATATTTAGTGCTTGAAACCACACAACATGGAGTCCCCACTCAACATGTCACACCTTCCCCTCTCTTTGAAACAACAATCACACACGGACTGCCTCTTATTAATGATTTTGTTGGTTTCTTCACAAAATAAAAATTACTAGATCAAGGTTACCCCTTCATCAGTTTTTCACTTCACTCGTTGTAGTATTCGTCACTTAGTCTACAACATTTTCCTTGCAAATTTCTCTCCTCTTTGGTAGATAAATAAATTGCTCTCTCTTATGTCAATAACTTATTTCTTCTCTAGCATATGTTTCTCTTTGGTTTTTTCAACCTATCATCTTCTCCATCATATTTCATTTCCATCTCTTGAAGCATCCTCATACATTCCATGTTTCCATTCGATCCAAATTCATGTGTTGGTATTCCATTAACGAATATTGTAAGCATGTCATGAATATAAACATACCAGCATACTCATGTACACAATGTGATCGCGAGCATCACAAGCATCATCTCAATAATATCATAAGCACGATCTATAAAGTTGAAGACCGTGAGTCCACGACTATTAGATTCTCCTTTAAATAGGTTTTCATGTATCATCTAATAGATATCTTCCTTTCGAGGGGAGGCAAAAACAAGTGTTACCATTTCATAACAGAATCTTAACAGAATCAAATCCTTCTGGAAGAAGAAGATATGTGGCGCCAACACAACAGGGCTATCTGGATAAAATGCGGTGATCAAAATAAAATAAA
Organism: Picea engelmannii; assembly: GCA_009831015.1. Classification (NCBI taxonomy): domain Eukaryota; kingdom Viridiplantae; phylum Streptophyta; class Pinopsida; order Pinales; family Pinaceae; genus Picea; species Picea engelmannii. The sequence continues at coordinate 65,109 of ML790506.1, forward strand.
AAAATTCATCGCTATGCAAGCTCTCAGAGAAATAAAAAGCATATATGGGAAATCAATGATGATTATGGAATCATCCACAGGGGACAATAGGCCTTAAAAACAATAGCAATAAACCATTTTAAATCATTCTATGGGGAAACTGATCATACTTTAATTCAAGATTCGGTTAGGGTGGTTGGTCTTTTCCCATGCTCGGCTACTTTGGAGGATACTTACCTTTTGGAATGTCCCTGTTTACTATATGAAGTTATAGATGTCTTAAATTTATTTTCCAAAGATAAAATCCCAAGCCCAGATGACTGGACAGTCGATTTTTTTCTCCACTTCTTCGAGCTAGTTGGCGATGATCTTCTAGAAATGGTAGAAGATTCTAGATTGAGGGGAAAAGTGTCTGGCTCATTAAAATATACTTTCCTAACTCTGATTCCAAAAGAAAATAAACCTACATCTTTTGGTGGTTACAGACCAATTTCACTTTGCAATTTGTGCCACAAACTGATCGCAAAGATTATTGCAAATCGGCTAAAGCCAGTCCTCTCGAGATCTCTGTCAGGCGAGCAATTGGGCTTCTTAAAATGTAGACATATATTGGACGCCATCGGCACGACACAAGAATGTTGACACATCATTAAGGAAAAAAACTCAAAGGCTCTAATTCTTAAAATTGATCTCAAAAAATCCTTTGACTACAATGATTGGGATTTCATACACTTGATTTTGGTTCAATCATGTTATAGTTTGACAACCATCAAGTGGATTATGAGTTGTGTATCCAGTGCAACCTTCTCTGTTCTTGTTAATGGGGAAACCTCACCCTTCTTTCATAGTGGTAGAGGATTGAGGCAGGGTTGCCTGTTCTCCCCTCTACTGTTCATTCTGGTTATAGAAGTCTTAAGCCTACTCCTAAAACATTGTTAGCTGCAAGGAAATATTCCAGGAGTTAAAGTATCCGGGATTGTAAAGATCCTACATCTATTATTTTTTTATGACATCCTTATTATGACTAATGATTCCATTCAGGAATGGGAGGAAATCCAGAGCATCCTACACACCTTCTGTAGGGCCATTGGCTTGCAGATAAATTGATCCAAATCAACTTTCCATTATGCCAACCTTCGGGAACAAACATTGACCCAAATTAAATATATCTTTCCCCATACATTTGTGCAGCTCTCTATTGGCCTCAACTATATTGGATATTTTATAAAAGCGGACTCATACAAAATATCTGATTGGAATTGGCTGGTGGCTAAGGTGGAAAAAAGGATTGGACATTGGTGCAACCGTTGGCTCTCTTTAGGAGGTCGATTTACTCTCATCAAAGAAGTACTGGAAGGACAACCAGTCTACTAGATGGCCTTAGCAGGAATACCTGTCACTATACTTCACAAGCTCAGAAAATTAGCTTTCAATTTTCTTTGGACAGGTTGCTCTGACTCAAACCACCTTCATCTCTATAGTCGAGATGCATTGGCAAATCCAAAACACAAGGGAGGTTGGGGACTCATAAACATACTACACTTTAATAAAGCACTGGATGAAAACACGCTATGGTGTGTTCTAACTAAAGAGGGTATCTGACATACTATCATTAAAGACAAGTATCTCCCATACTATTCAGTGGCCACTTGGTTTAGATCGACATCAATTGTTGTGGGATCGACATCACATACTTGGAGAAATCTGGTAAGATCGTCATTTATGATTACACATTGGCTCTCATGGATCCCTAGATATGGACATTCCATCATTATTGGTAAGGATCGCATCTTGGGACCCAGGGCCTCCTCCATTTTATCTCCCCTACTTCTAAATTTGCTACACATTTCAAACATCTACTACCTATTCCAAGCAAAAGACAACTCCAGACTTGGATCCATATCAAATTGCTGGAAAACTAGCATAGACATTGGTCTCCTAGTTGATCTAGCTTTGGAATGGGACAAGTTTTGCAGGGATCTCATGAGCTCTGGTATATTGCTTCTTGAAAAAGAGGATGAGCTCTTGTGGATAGGGGGAGACTTATAGGGTCGTATCTCTGTACATAATCTTTATACAACTATCACAAATTCACTTTGGATACATACCACGGTTGGCTGGAGGAAAAAACTACGGTCATGGAACATTCCACAGAAAAATAGACTATTTGTTTGGCTAGCCATTAAGGATAGAATACTCACTTGGGACACACTACAAAGAAAAGGTTGGGTTGGACCTAACATCTGTCAACTCTACTCCAGGGAGGCCAAGACAGTTTTCCATCTCTTCATCAGTTTCCCTTTCACAAGACAGGTTTGGGATCAGATTTCTATTGATCAAAATTTAACATCGGCTTGGGATGGGACAACCATTATAGAATTTTTTGATA
>ML790506.1:67526-81136 GCA_009831015.1 Picea engelmannii
TTCTATTTTCCATATACGAAATGCTCACATAAGTCAAATTCACGAGTATAATTATTCAATCCCTCAACATGTTTTTTTCTTTTCAAGGCTTGCATGCCCTTCTCACATTTATGGCCCATTCTCTAGTGCCATAACATTATCTTATCCACTAGTAACTCTCTCTTTAAAGGAAGAGTTCATTTGGCACCCAAAAGCATGACCATCAGGAGTAGATACAACACTCCTCTTCGTTGTTGGTTTTGATTATGAAGATATATATTCTATGGATCTCTTCTCTGCAGAAATTAGAGACTATTACGTTGAACAAGGCATGCATCAAGTTGAAACAAAGTTACTACATGAACACCCTTGGTGATCACCATAGCTCCACATACCATCTTACACCCTCCATTAGAGAAAATAAACTTGCACACCTACATCATTAAGTGTGGTTAATAATAGCAGGTTCCGTGAAAAATCTAGAATGTGCATAAATCCATTGATCCCTTCACTCTACCATCAAGGAATATAATCAAGACCCTACCATGAAAAACTGTGATGAAATGAGAATCAACATTGAGGTATACCTTCCCACCATCATATTTCTCATACATTGAAAACCACTCTTGATGGGAATTCTAGTTGCATATTACATGTATGTATTTCCAAGGCCACAACAAAGGCATCTCCACCATCCTCTCGTTAAGATTGTTCAAATTCATCCTCAAATTCAATCTTTTTCTTCTTTTCTCCCTTTATCTCTTCCTTGCAGTCTCTTCTGAAATGCCTAACCTTGTTGCAGTTCCAATATCTTTCCTTAGACTTTCCAGGACACTTATCTCCCGTGGGATTTGGATATTCCCTTCTCCCTCTTCTTTTCTTTTTGTCTTGATCTTCCATGAACAACTAAGTTCATGTTGGTGGATTCAAAGTCCTTTCACCTCATCTCCTCTAAGAGGAAAGTATCCACGACCTCATCAAGCACTAAATTCCTTACAATGATTCCAATGGCCCTTACTAGGTTGTTCCACAAATCTAGAAAAGAATACAAAAGGGTCTTGGAATGATCCTCCTCATCCATCTTCACTCCAAATGCGATCAACTAGGTCACAAATGGTATTAAAAATATGCAAATGCTCAGATATAGAATCACCATCACCCATTCTGAAGGTGTGCAATTTATTTTTGGAAAACAAGTTTATTAACCAACAATTTAGCTTGGTATAGGTCTCCCAACTTCGCCCAAAGTTTTTTCATAGTGGGTTCTTTAAAAATTATCAATAACACTGAATCTGACAAACAAATCTTGATAACACTTCTTTCCTTTCTCTCCAACACTATCCTTTCTTCATTCTTCATAGTAGAGGGTTTGGTTCCAGATACTATAACCCTTAGATCTCGATCTATGAGAAAATCCTCCATCTTGATTTTCCATAGATCAAAGTTAGTGTCATTAAAATTCTCCATTTCTAGTCTTGACATGCTCACCATTTTCCTACAACAAGGTTTTCTTCTACACAAGCTCCCACTTTAACCAAGATTAGATAAAAAAAACCCGTGTCCCTAACACCTAGGATTTGAGTTGTTTAGGCTCTAATGCCAAATTAAAGGAAGAAGAAGTGTAGAATACGGTTCCTACTCTAATCAATGAGAGAAGAATGTGTATAAACTCTAAACAAACACTTGTAGAAAAAAAATAACACAAAAACATGTAACCATTACATTGTTATTTCCCAGGGAAAATCCTTTTGGGATAAAAACCCCACATTCCAAAGCAAGATCAATGCATTATTCGACAACTAAAAAAGGTTGCAATACACTTTCAAATTTTTTGTGCTCTTAATAGGAATGATCAACAAAAGGTTCTAGGGAAATTTTGCTAGCATAATGGTACCTTCAATAATCTCTCTCTCTCAATACCTCCAACCAAGAACTCAATAAATAAGCAGAAAGAAACCATAAACCATTTATGGTTTATAATTCCATATGCTAGAAACCGACAATAATTTTTGTCTTTTATTGAAAAATAATACTTCATGCATGATTTTTGGCTTTTACTACAAATCATTCCTCCATTCTTGATTTTTGGCTTTTACTAAAAAAATCAATTAATGCATGTTTTTTTTGTCTTTAACTAAAAACATTACTTCTTGCATGAGATAACTACCATAACTTGGGGTTGGAAACCTATAGCAGTTTTGACATCTTCTAAAACCATTAACTACAAGGTGTATGCCACACCTTTTCTAACAAGAAAAAAAAGGTGGATGAAAAAGTAGGCTCCATGTTGAAGGTGAAAAGAATAGAACAATTAAATGGCATGGCCTCAACTATAACACACAATACTCACAACCTTATTAAGTTATTGGGATTCAAAGTGACAAAAAGGCCTTACAACCACCTCAAATGCCCATGGCTAGGTGTTACTATTGAGGATCACTACATTGGACCTCTATGTAACAAGACCAAAGATAAATTCCCTCAAAAGGATGATGTTATCGACGGATACACACTCATAGTCTGGTCATCAGACCCACATTACACAATATGGTTGGGTAGGGTAAAGGGAAATCTTTATTGAGATATTCACTTAGATTCGGATGATACTATTGAGACATACAAGGTAGAGGTTTAATGGTGCAATTCCACTAGAACGATGAGCAAAAACAAAGACTTATACAAAAATTGTTTAAATAAAACTCAATAGTGGGATGTTGGAAGAGAAGGAACAACATTCATTGATGTGAATAAAATCATATGGGCATGATAATCAAAGGCAATATGGAAAGGATAAAAAAAACTAAAATAATTAGGAAGCGATTTGCAATGATTAAGGAACAATGAGAATAGATGGAATATAATGGCGAGATTGAGAGAGATGTGAATGAATGAGCTTTAATTTGAGAAAATGATTTCCATAATTGTCATTTTTTAATGATGTGTATCGTCATGTAAGAACTCATAAATCATCAGTAAATATTATTTATATATTGCTTGAGTTAAATCTATTGAAGTCTAGTTCTTCTCTTCTCTCATGTCACCGGATGTGGGATTTATGAATATTTCTACATTAATCTAGTTATAATGTTTACAAATAAGGTGATAGACTAACTCATACTCCTCATTTATACGTATGGATCCTTATTGTGTATTGCTTTAAACATTTATAAAAATAACTCTTCAATGAAATGACAACACTTGTTTCTATTTTAATTATCTTAAATCTTGATATATTAAGAAATGTATATCATAGTGATATGCATGTACATATATAAATAAAAAGTTCTACATTAATATTGGAATTTGATATTGACATTTTCATAATCAAAATTTACACTTTTAGAATTTAAATTAGCACTTTTGGACACTTTGAGAATCTGATTTTCACTTTCTTGGATCTGACATTCACACTTTCGAAATCCGATATTGACAGTTTGGGAACTCGATAATCACACTTTCAAATCTAATATTAACACTTTCACGACCTAGATTCTAGTTGATAAGACCAAATTTAATTAAATGGGAATTATGTCATGAATATGAACTTACAAGTGTACTCATACTAAATGTGACCATGAGCATCAAAAGCATCATCTTATAAAATCATAAGCACAAAATTTTAAGGACAATGGGAATAATCTCCAGAGAGTTCTTATAAAAAAAAATTTGCAACGTCGTCTTTGAACATAACACCAACTTTCAAGATCAATGTCAATTTGGCATAAAAAATGTCATAGCTTCACAAACACAATGCCTTACCTTACGCATGAACTAAATCGATGATCCACTCTCCAAAAATCTTGCATAAATCTTGATGTCTCATAAATTTCTCTTGCTTGTGTATTTACATTGACTTTTAAATATGAATCCCCCAAACAATATAATGCATGCCACTACTACTAGCTTATCCTCTAAATATGTCTTCATGCATCCTCTAAGATATATATTCTTATTGGTGGGGATGATACTTCATTACATTGATCTCTATGTGATTAAAAAGAGCATGTCCTCACGCTTACAAGGTTCAATCACAACTTCAATTCCCACTACAATTATTTGTCTTCTTTTGCAATTCTCTTGTTGCAACATCTTTCTTTCTGCTACAACAACTGTTGTTCTATGTCTCTTTCACATCATTTTCATCGTCAACATTAGGCCATGTCTTGGCAAAGGCATCTTCAATTGCTTTATATCTACAGTCTACTATGGTGCCTAGGTGTAATCAACATATTTAGTGCTTGAAACCACACAACATGGAGTCCCCACTCAACATGTCACACCTTCCCCTCTCTTTGAAACAACAATCACACACGGACTGCCTCTTATTAATGATTTTGTTGGTTTCTTCACAAAATAAAAATTACTAGATCAAGGTTACCCCTTCATCAGTTTTTCACTTCACTCGTTGTAGTATTCGTCACTTAGTCTACAACATTTTCCTTGCAAATTTCTCTCCTCTTTGGTAGATAAATAAATTGCTCTCTCTCTTATGTCAATAACTTATTTCTTCTCTAGCATATGTTTCTCTTTGGTTTTTTCAACCTATCATCTTCTCCTTCATATTTCATTTCCATCTCTTGAAGCATCCTCATACATTCCATGTTTCCATTTGATCCAAATTCATGTGTTGGTATTCCATTAATGAATATTGTAAGCATGTCATGAATATAAACATACCAACATACTCTACACACCTAGCATCCTACACACCTTCTGCAGGGCCATTGGCTTGCAGATAAATTGATCCAAATCAACTTTCCATTATGCCAACCTTCGGGAACAAACATTGACCCAAATTAAATATATCTTTCCCCATACATTTGTGCAGCTCTCTACTGGCCTCAACTATATTGGATATTTTATAAAAGCAGACTCATACAAAATATCTGACTGGAATTGGCTGGTGGCTAAGGTGGAAAAAAGGATTGGACATTGGTGCAACCGTTGGCTCTCTTTAGGAGGTCGATTTACTCTCATCAAAGAAGTATTGGAAGGACAACCAGCCTACTGGATGGCCTTAGCAGGAATACCTGTCACTATACTTCACAAGCTCAGGAAATTAGCTTTCAATTTTCTTTGGATAGGTTGCTCTGACTCAAACCACCTTCATCTCTATAGTCGATATGCATTGGCAAAGCCAAAACACAAGGGAGGTTGGGGAATCATAAACATACTACACTTTAATAAAGCACTGGATGAAAACACACTATGGTGTGTGCTAATTAAAGAGGGTATCTGACATACTATCATTAAAGACAAGTATCTCCCATACTATTCAGTGGCCACTTGGTTTAGATCGACATCACATACTTGGAGAAATCTGGTAAGATCGTCATTTATGATTACACATTGGCTCTCATGGATCCCTAGATATGGACATTCCATCATTATTGGTAAGGATCTCATCTTGGGACCGGGGGCCTCCTCCATTTTATCTCCCCTACTTCTAAATTTGCTACACATTTCAAACATCTACTACCTATTCCAAGCAAAAGACAACTCCAGACTTGGGTCCATATCGAATTGCTGGAAAACTAGCATAGACATTGGTCTCCTAGTTGATCTAGCTTTGGAATGGGACAAGTTTTGTAGGGATCTCATGAGCTCTGGTATATTGCTTCTTGAAAAAGAGGATGAGCTCTTGTGGATAGGGGGAGACTTATAGGGTCGTATCTCTGTACATAATATTCTTTATACAACTATCACAAATTCACTTTGGATACATAGCACGGTTGGCTGGAGGAAAAAACTACGGTCATGGAACATTCCACAGAAAAATAGACTATTTTTTTGGCTAGCCATTGAGGATAGAATACTCACCTGGGACACACTACAAAAAAAAGGTTGGGTTGGACCTAACATCTATCAACTCTACTCCAGGGAGGCCAAGACAGTTTTCCATCTCTTCATCAGTTTCCCTTTCACAAGACAGGTTTGGGATCAGATTTCTATTGATCAAAATTTAACATCGGCTTGGGATGGGACAACCATTATAGAATTTTTTGATAACTGGAGAAAAAAGGAGAGATCACATTGATCTCTTCCTCCATTAATATGTTGGTTTGTGTGGCTAGGAAAAATCAACAAAGTCTTCACAAACAGGATGCCCTCCTCAACAACAGTGGTCTATAAAACTCTTGGTATGTACTCAAATTGGAAAGTTGCTCACTCGAGAAAGGAAAATATCAAAGTAAAATAAAAGACACATATCATAGATGGTTTGACTACATGATGGTTTGATGGTGCTGCAAAATCAGATGGTCAACAAAGCGGTGAAGGAGGCTTACTAAGGATTTCTAAGAACTCATATTATAGTTGGAATTTCAACTGTGGTCCTGGTATCAATACTAGGGAGGAACTATTGGGGGTTTGGGAAACACTCCATTTGGCTTCCAGACTTAATATTGAGGATATACAAATCATTGGGGATTCTAAAATTGTTATTGACTGGATAAACAACAAAGGAAAGCTCCAGGTCTCCTCACTTCTGGGCTGGATGGACATAATTAGAGAGTTGCACTCTTCTTTCAGGAACATCAGTTACAAGCATACATTTGGGGAGCATAACAAGGAAGCAGATGCCCTCTCAAAGACTTCTCTCCAGAAACAAGTCGACACTTTCACTTATAATCACTGGTTAGATGAGCATGTGGGCCCTACACACTTTCTAAATCTCTATTAACTCCTACTGTCTAAGAATCTTGGAGGATGATATCTATTTACATAATTTTCACTTTTTTTGTATTCCAGATATAGATACAGTTATGTGTCTTTCGTTGTATTTTTTGGACCTTACAGTTCAATTATTACTACTCCCTTAATCTTGTATTCTCTTATGAGGTTTAATGTATGGCATTGAAAATTTTCTTTCATATAAAAGGATATAGATCAAGGCTAGATACATGATAATTTTCATGATGGAAAAGGCTTTTGTAATATTGTTAAGTGAAGCAAATTATATTTTAATATAATTGAGAAATTTTTCTGCTGGAAAAGTGTTACCATTTCCACGACATGTAGATAAAGGGGATGACTCTACATTTCATTGTTGAGAGTGGAAAATAAAATAAATTAATATTATCACAAATGGTCAAAATAACAATTCTCTAATGATGCTTCATACTCATCCATACATCATTGAGGTATTGAATGATGGTTAAGTTCTATTCATCAATTAACATTGTTGCATAAGATATAGTATAAATTCCTTCAAAAACAAGGTACTATGTGATGTAGCTACATTTGAATTTTTTGATATTTTTCTTTGTCCTCCTTCTATATGGAAGTGTCATATTATTTATCATTACATACCCTATGGTATCATTATCACCCTAAGATATCAATCTTATTGGGTACCAATGGTATCCCCTACTACCATAGTCTCTCTAGTCACTACTAAGTAGTGCAGGAAACTGATTTCTCAATTTGGAATATTTGTTCCCTTTATTCTTAGGCCCCAAGAAGAAAGAAAGATGATCACCACTGTCAAGGATTCTTCAAGAGTTTTGATTGTGATACAACACAAACAAGTATATAAATTGGTGGAAAAGTACAAAGGCATATTCACCTCACCCATGAGAATTAGGGGGCAATTTAATAAAAAAAATTCAAAACATGTGCATTCATGGACTTATAAAAATTTACCCTAATTTTATAATTTAACACATCTCCCTCATGTTTATCTAGTCCCCTAGTGGTAAATCAATTTATAATGATTAATATCCCCTTGTGCTTTTACCATTTTGTTGCCATAAATAGTATCGATAATTAAAAATTTGAGTTCTATATAATTTTAAAGTCCCCTCAAACCCCTAGTTATTCACCATTATAAAAATATATATTGATAATAATAAATAACCCATGGATGCATTGAAATACCATTTGATAGACTTCTAAGGTGATCACCCCTTCCCTCCCCTCTGTGATAGGAGTACCTCTGCACATTAGGTAAAGTACATAATATATTTGACACCATTTTCCCCTCTACCTAGTATAGATTCTCTATTCTAGAAAATGAAGATATCAAGTGACAAATTCATGGGATAATACAAAAGGGACATATATGACCAAGTGCCTCACCCTATAGGAGCCCAACTATGATGGTTTAGAAGAATGATGGGACATAGTGACTCTTTATTGACTATAGATCCATGAAAAAAATCATAGTCAATAATAATGATCCAATCCTTCTTATTGATGACTTGGTAGACTATCTCAAATGTGATAAATATTTCGTGTAACATACCCGACCTTTCAATTTGAGTCTCATAATTGGGGAAAATGACATATCCTTTTAAATACAAATTTTAAAATTCCCCATACATATAAAATAAAACTAAGGGGAAACATTCCCATAAATTAACATGCATCTAACAATATATATTAAAAACATGAATGCATCCAGTAAGAACACAATAAACTCACAACATCCAATCATTTACACAACGAAATTTTCATATCAAAAACAACATAACACTTATCTATTAATAATTAACCAACTAGATGCGTACAAAGGATGAACCTCCCAACCATAAGCGTTGTTGTTCATTTTCTCTCAACAAAATACTACCCTTGAGATGAGGCTATGAGTTCATAAGGAGATTTGGATCTCTGGTTGTCCACTCTCAACACACAACAACTCCAAAACCAATTTCTACTCCCACAATAGTTCCAATCCTCCAGCTCTCTTCCCCACAACCTGCCTAACCCAAGGAATATACCCCCTTCACTGCTCACAGCCCCTCGGATTGTACCATTCATTTATAAGGGCTTCTAGTGCACTTGGTTGGCTAGGAATATCTCAGTTGGGGACTCCATGAACTCTCAACTACTTCAATATTGCTCACAACACACTTCACAAGGCTCTTGAGCCATTTCCTCAAGAAGAAAACACACTACATGATTAAAACCCATTTTACAGGCACACATGCCTCTTTCTCCACACAAAACATAGCCAACCCATAGCAACCTTAAAACAAAACATGGCTGGTGCTCTTCCTAGCACTTAGCTCCCCTCCCACTATCCAAAATCTGCATGCAAAAATAGTCTTCTTTCTCCATACGAATTTCCTTTTTCCTCCAACCAGTTGAATGATCACTCTGCCCAATGTTGATTGTACTTCATCCCCATGATCCCCAATAACTATGGGATGTGACTCCTCACACCCACCCTCTTACATGAAATAAATGATTGGCTTTGGGAACACTCAATATCAAATAGAAGGTTATACACAAAGATGATAATTTTAGGAATGTAGGTTAGATTAATACCCATGAATATTCCCCCCTTGGATCCCTCTCTCTTGTGGAATCATATTCATATCCCCCCATCATTTTCATCCCTCTCATATCATAGCTAATGATTACTACTTTTATTAATAATTCCAATTTCCATAATATACAATTTGGCCTCCGATCATACTAATCAATATGGGTTCTTTGCATCAATCATATCATCTCACTATCCTAATTCACATTTATACAATTACATTACACTTTGCGGAGACTAAAACTAGGGACATTATGTTCCCCTCCCTTTTATTTTTGCACTTTCCTCATTGCAAAACACCATACGATGTATATACAATCATAATGTTAGGATCTCCTGCCTTTAATCAACATATAGGTTCTCCGACCTAATATCACACATGCATCTCAGCCTAAATATAAATACATAGGAACTCTGGACCCAAAATCCATAAATACATAGGCGCTCTGGCCCCAAAACATGGATACATAGGAACTTCAGCCCTAAAATATAGATACATAACCCACTGGAATTCTCCTACAACTATCATGATTTCCACCAGCTCTCTTCCTCTTCACTAGCCCAACCCAATGAATGTACCCCCTTCACTACTCTTAGTCCATCGAGATGTACCATCCTTTTATCAGGGTTGACTCAAGGAATGTTCCCCCTTCACTATCCTCAGTTCATCAAGCTACACCATTTTTTTATCAGGGTCTCTATGGCACAAGTAACTAGGAATATTACTACTGAGAACTCAAGGGACTTGCTGCAAGGAAAAGTACCAGGAAATAACTAGTAGCAACCTTTCTACTGTAATGCAACTCACACAGGATTTCACTCTTCAAGGCTGACAACCTAGTTCTTTTGCAATCCCGACAACTTGTTTTTTCTTGCTGTACTCACCCTCTAGGCTCAAGCATCCCTTTAACTGTTACACAGTTCCTCACTCAATCCATCATTTACCAAGGTGTTCTTGCGCAGACAAATGTCAACTTGCTGCTAGACTTCCACTAGCAATTCAAAACCTATGGAAATCATCCCATCTACATCATATGCATGCAATCAATATGAGACATCATCGTACAATTTTCAATTATAATTTTCAAATCTTTTTTATACAAGAAAACAAAATTTCCCAAACATGAGTTTTCTACTCATTATATTTGGCTCTTGCAACTATAGATATCAGCCTTCCTTATGGGATTACACCCCTTCCATATCCAAGACCATTCTTCTTGAAATTTTGTCAATTTCCATGCAGCCAAACAAATTGTTAGCATATCATGACAATTTTCAATAATTAATTTCTCAAATCTATTTTATACATGAAAATAAAATTTCTCATGCATGCGTTTTCTGCTCATAGTTGTTTGGATCTTGTAGCATCAAGAATCAATATTCTTTATGATCTCTAATCTAATTCATTTCTATAGCAAGAGTAATTTCTTTTGACTTGACTTGGTTATGATCTCATAACCGATATAACGTAATATGCATTTAAATTCCCATATAAATGCATTCAAGCATCAATAATATTTGTATATTCAAGGCCCTCTACCTTTACCTCAATTCCAAATATTGAAAATCTAGCTGAGGGGATTCTTACCTCCATCCTCTTCAACATTTATTCATCATAACAACCCCAAATGCATACTTGCATGGTTGTTATCAATTTACTTGATGCTAGTTGACCAACTAATATTGTTGTGGCAGCTTGTAGGCTCCCTTTATTGACCTCTTTATCAACATCTTAACATCCTCATTTTTCTTCATACAATTGGTTTTTCATATGCAATATCATCATCAACATCTCTAGTCATGTTATAATAATTTCCCTGGATACACAATTCATTATTAGTCACATTAAAATATCATCATCATCATCATCATCAATATATATATATATATATATATATCAAAAGACTACTCTTAGTATACACTCATGACATATACATGTCTAGGCATGCCCATATGCACAAAATTCCCATTGCACTAATAAATTAATCTCATCATGCTTATTTCATGTTCATGCATTCTATCTTTCTTATATGCATTCATGCATCACTTCCATTATGAACTCCAATGCATATTTATTTTAGCTTCATTTTTTATTTGTTGTTGTTGTTGTTGTTGTTGTTGTTGTTGTAGATGGTTATCCTTGAATCCTTCAAGATCTCAACAACCCTATTCACTTCCATTTTTCTCATCTGCACACCATTGATAATAGAGGCAACTTCATTTCCTTTACCTTTTGCCCAAGATTGCTACCATTAACATTTTTTTCAACATATGTAGCCTTCCAAACATGCATGTTTTTAGAATGTAATATGGGATTCTTGGAAAAAAAATAAGGTCTCTGCAGTCTACTTTCTAGCTCTCAGCAATCATCAAATCATGGCTCTAACCTTCCAATAGAGTCTTTATATAGTCCCTCGTCATGGGACTATCTCACCATGCAACTCCTTGTTGTACATCTATCATCTAATGAAAATATCTCCACTCACGAGTGGACAACAACTTATCTTTCAGTTGTTCACCTCCATAAGCTATACATGCATGCATATTAAATCACACTTAACATCAGTCTTCTTTATAGAAATCCACCATTATTAGCATGAGACTTGAAGGCATAAATATAAACATGTTTCCCTCTTCCATTATGCACACCAATGTATATCTATTTCAATTTCATGTATATTGTTAAAATCATGTAGCTCTTTATTGGCATGCTCTTCTCTCTGAGCACCTCTAGGTAATCCCAACTTGGTTGAATTTCATTTCCAATGAATCTGTCCACTAGTGTTGCCACTTCACACCTTCTTCCTTCATGTAGAATAATCATGTTCCAACTTTATCCACATACTAGATTCCTGGATTTTCAATCCCTCTAGAACATATCTACACAATTATTTATGTTTCCTTTGAAACCCTTTAGAGTGAATGCATCTTCATTATTTCATTTCCTAAATGATTACTCTTTCACCATGCTTCCACTGAGCACTCTAATAATAGAAGTGGATTTCTTACTGTAAATACTTCTTCTATAGTTTCCAATTCATACTAGCTACGCTTATAAGTCCTCATATGCTAGGCCCTAGAGATGACTTTTACCCATCCCATGAGTCATACCTTGCCCCATGAGATCCTTTTTCCCTCACTTGCAACAAGATTTTTAGTATTCACTGCATTTCTAACTTCAAGGCCATGGAGTCCTCCTTAACTCCCTATGCATGCAAATGGATTTTTTATTTCACCTGTTGGCTTCATGTTTCACGTGAGAAACTCTATTGATTTACCTTTTGAAAACCATTGAGACTTTGTATCATCTAAACACTAATCCTTTCTATACTCTTCATGAGTCCTTTGTCAACCTTTCATTACATGATTTATATCCCTACACTTCCCTCTACATTTCTTTGATGCTTTATCCAACTGTATAAGCTTGACATGCTTCCCTGTCAAATGGACCATGAGATAAATATGGAATAAACCCACACAATCCTAATTTGTGGAATATTATCCTTTTTCTAGCAATTCCATCACATAACATTGTCTGTTGGAGTTCTCCTCTGCTTATTGGCAATTCCCTCTTAATAAGCTCAACCTCTTTTATTATTATTATTATGCCAAGATATTGCACTTTAAATGTGCCTATATACTCATGCATAGGCACTATAACAAGTTTCAATACTCTTCCTTACCCAGGAATCACCTCTACCACTTACCTCTATCACATGGGAAAGTTTCTCCAAATTTTGACATTATTTGGAAAAATATTCACATCGAGTAGTTACATGGTTCATGGAATCCAATTCCACTTTTTCCTGCAACTTTATGGAGAAACCCAATGCTCCCCATGATAAGTTAGAACTTCTATCATATTTTCCTCTGTATTACCTTTTTAATTACCATAGTCATGCTTCAATTTGATTTATGAGACAAAATTTATGGCTTTTTGAAATTCTCATTCTACTCAATGGTGTTCTTCAAGTCCACCAGTCACTTCCTTATGATTCCTTGAGGATATTTCGATTCAAAACTAAATTATGCGTTGATATATGGATTCTCCTATCCAATATCTTTCCAATGACTACTTTCTTGCTAAATTATGAGCTCTAAGCAAAAAGTTATAGTCATTTGGATGTCGTCAATTTATCCCCTTTTTATGCACTTTTCTTCCAAGTGCAATTTATCCCAGAAACCAACTTCTGTCACTTATAGAAGTAAATATGTCAAGAAATAGGGAAACTTTTGTATGATACATAGATAATAATGATGACATAGAATTCATAACAAATCTCATATTGTCAATTTTATGCTCCAATAAAAAACTGCAACAAGTTGGAAATGTCAACTTTGTCCTTTTTCACCCCTTTTCCTA
>ML790506.1:104653-224466 GCA_009831015.1 Picea engelmannii
GAAAATATGAGAGAATTGAAGGTGGCTTTTGTCCATATACTGCTTCAAAAGGAGTAATGCGGGTAGTTGTATGGTACGAAGTGTTGTACCACCATTCAGCTAGGTGTAACCATTGAGCCCACTGATGTTTCCTTTCCGATGAAGAACACCTCAAATATGTTTCCAAACATTTATTGACAACTTCAGTTTGGCCATCTTTCTGGGGATGATAAGTTGTTCTTAGATGCAATTGGGTGCCTTGTATCTTGAACATTTCTTGCCAAAACATGTTGGTGAAAGTTGGGTCGCAATAAAAAACAATAGAATGTGGCATGCCATGAAGCTTGAAGACTTGATCCATGAAAAGTTGAGCCACAATGGATGTTGTAAATGGGTGTTGAAGAGCACATAAATGAGCATACTTGGAAAGAAGATCAAATACCACCATAATGATTGATTTATTGCCTGATTTAGGTAAACCGACACTAAAATCCATAGAGATATCTTGCCAAATAGTAGGTGGAATCGAAAGCGGTTGGAGTGTGCCCAAAGATTTGACTGTTTCTCCATTGTTGCATTGACACACATCACATTCAACCACATAATTATGAATGTCCTGTTTCATACCATCCAAAAAAAGAATGTTTGACCCGGTCATAGGTTTTGGTAAACCCGGAGTGCCCAACTGCAGGTGTAGCATGAAGCTCAGAAAGTACCGTAGATTCAAGTTTTGACTATTTACTAAAATACAAATGGCCTTTGTATCTAAGCTCCTCATTGAGCCAAGAGTACCCTGGGGAAACTGGATAATTGGACTGCAATTGTTGTATTAGATGCGAACTTTTGGGACCGTGTAGCCATTCCTGGTGAACAGCTTGGAGCCAATCAGGGATAATGAAGGAGTGAGAAAAAAGGAACCCTTCATCTTCATATTTTCGGGAAAGTGCATCATCAACCACATTGTCTTTGCCTTTCTTGTAAATGATCTCATAATCATATCCAAAGAGCTTAGTCACCCTTTTGTTGCTCGGGGGAGGAAAGACGTTGTTCTAGAAAATACTTAAGGATTTGATGATCTGTCTTAATTTGGAAGTGTTTCCCCAATAGATGAGGGCGCCAAAGATCCACGACATGCAGAATAGCCAACATTTCATTTTCATAGATTGATTTGCCCAAATTTCTCTCGAACAGTTGTTTGATGGTAAATGTCAAAGGTCGACCCTCTTGCATAAGGACAACGCCAATTCCTTTCCCAGAAGCATCACATTCGAGGACAAAGGTCTTTGTGAAATCAAGAAAGGCCAGGACTGGAGTGGTGCACATAGCCATCTTCAAGGTTTGGAAAGCCTAAGCAATTGTTGGATTCCAAGTGAAAGAATTATTTTTAAGGAGTGTAGTGAGAGGTGCCACAATCTTTTCATAATTCTTAACAAACTTGCGATAATAACCTGTTAAACCCAAAAATCCCCGCAAGATTTTGAGAGTCTTTGGGTGAGACCAATCTTGCATAGCTTCAATCCTTTTAGGATCCACCCTAACACCGACCTTGCCCATAAGATGACCCAAGTAATCTACTTCCAAGGCACCAAAAGTACATTTAGATTGTTTGAGGAAAAGTTGGTGCTGAGAGAGTAGATGGAGAACTCGATCCACATGAGCAATATGGTATGTCCAAGTTTTTCTATAGATGAGAATATCATAAAAGAAGACTAACACAAAATGATGGAGAAAAGAACGAAAGACATGATTCATGAGGCTTTGGAAAGTAGAGGGAGAATTACACAAGCTGAAGGGCATGATCAAAAACTCATAGTGGCCTTCATGAGTTCTAAAGGCAGTCTTAGGAATGTATGTCTCTTTCATATGGATCTGGTGGTAGCCTGAACGGGATCAAGTTTAGTAAAGAACTGGGCGCCACTCAATTCATCCAAGAGGTCATCAATGATAGGAATAGGAAATTTATCTTTAATGGTGAGTTTGTTGAGGGCACAAAAGTTAGGACATATGCACCAAGAACCTTATTTCTTAAGGACCATGACCACAGGAGACGAGTAGGGGCTCATACTAGGGCAGATAGCACCTGCGTTGAGTAGTTCTTGAACCATTTTCTCAATTTCATTTTTTTGGGAAAAGGGGTGACGATAGGGACATATATTAGGAGGAAGGCTTCGTGGGAAAAGTGGAATGGAATGATCATGAACACCATGGAAAAAACTATTTGATGTTTAGAGAGGATGGATTGGAGGTCTGATGGCACAAAGTGTGTCTCAGTGGCTTGGATGTCATGGAGTTGGGAAATAATTCTAGAATGACCTTTTTTGAGCATATTTTCCATGCGATGGGAACTAATGATCTCCGAGTAACCGAGGATGATGCCTTGGAACTTATATTGTTGGCCCTCCTGATCAAATTGCATGATTAATTCCTTAAAATCCATGAGAATGGGACCCAAAGTCCTTAGCCATTCTCCACCCAACACAATGTCACAACCGCCCATGTCAATAAAAAACATATGAGATTTCAGATGGTAGTCACCAATTTGGAGACACACATTTTCACAATGACCTCCACATTTATTGGACCTACCATTGTCAATCATGATTTGGAAATTATTGACTGCATGGATATAGCAATTAGTTTCTTGGGCAATGTAGAAATGAATAAAATTATGGGTGCTTCCACTATCAACAAGAATGATGACCTTCCTATGCTTGATGTAACCAATTAGCTTGAGGGTTTGGGGAGCAGAGAAACTAGTGAGAGCTTTTAGGGAAATGACCGGTTCTACTTCGGGAGGGTCTGAGGGAGGGGTTATGTCAGTGGGTTCAGGTGACACAGACACAAGGGGAGCCTCAACATCCTCTTCCGAAACATTCTCCGAGATGGCCATAAAAATCTTTTGTTCCTTACACTTGTGTCTCAGAGAATATTTTTCATCACAATTATAACAAAGGCCTTTAAGTTGGCATTCAACCATTTTGGCCTTGGTCAATTTATGGATTTTTAGTGGAGTAGAAGGAGGAGTGGTAGTGACTGGTTTAATGCGAAGAATAAAGGAGGGTTTGTGGTTTTGAGAAAAGACAACATGTTGTGCTTCCTTATCTATTTTAGTAGCGTCCACCCAACTTTGAGGCCGAGCTATGAGGACATGAGCATGAATCTCATCCTTGAGGCAACTGATAAAAAATTCTTGGAAAAAAACATCAGACATGCCCTCTGTCCGAAAAGTCAGTTTCTCAAAAGAATCTATAAAGTCTTCCATTGTGCCAGATTGTTTCAACTTTGTCAAACGACCTAAATGGTTGGTTTTAGTGTCAAAGCGTTCATAAATCTTTGCCACAAAGTGTGTCCAAGCCACATACCCTTGGTGGGCATTTTTTCTCCATTGCCACCATTGCCAACGTTCTTGATCTAGATGGAGAACACCATACCGGAGTTTGGCCAACTCATCTGTAATACCATACAAAGAAAAATAGTGTTCCATTTGAGTTTCCCAACCAGTGGGATCCGATCCACCAAATTTGGTCACATCCAAACGCGGAAGGCATAGGTCACGCTGAAAGTGATGGGGCTGAAAATTATGGGAATGAGAGAAAGTTTCACCTTCGGGATGCAAAGGGGGGTCAGATACGAGAAGATCTACAAGGATATGCAGCTTGGCGCAGATCGTCGTAGCTACAGATTCAAGCTGGGTAGTAATGTCTTGTTTGAGCTCATCTTTGAGTTTTGTGATTGAGGCAACGATGGAGGAATGCATCCTTTGATTGATGGTGGAAATATTGGCACTAAGATGTCGCACTTCTTGTTGGGTTTATGTGAAATTAGAGTACAAGGTAGTGAAGCAAGCTTCCAAGTCTTGGCTACGGGTATGGGCAGGTGGGACCACAGAGAAAATGGGTTATGGGGGAAGTGTATCACAATGATTAGGGTGATGAGTGGACTCCAATGGGGTAAAGCTTAAATAAGGGTGTTGGAAGAGGGTCGGGTGCACAATAAAAACAAATTGTTGAAAAATGATAGGTATGACTGCAATAACGACGAAGAGATAATTCCAACGGAATACGTCTCAAATAAAGGTGCCAACATGATCCATATTTGTTTTTTACTCCTGCGGAGTTATACTCTGATATGAAGAATACTGCATTGATGAAATGCGCAAATGGTTAACATGAGGAAGAAATGTGTAGAAATTTTGCTACTCAAATGTAGGAGACGCGGTTGCGCCGCAATAGATCTTGTCTATTCTGTTTTTTTTGTCGTCCCAAGGGTTAGGTATTCAAGGGTTCTACAGACAAGGGTTTTCCCTGTATTATAGCTCTCTGATATATGTGCAAGGTCCAATAGTAGTACTCGACCCAATATCTCAGGGGACCAACTAAGGAGGCTAGACTGTTCCCTTAGTCGTACTACCCGACTACCCAGGTATTAGAGAGTATCTTCCTGAGTGTTGTTCTTGGTGACACTATAGCAGTCAGGCGGCCGATCAGTTTATCTATGGAGGGCTTTAGGAGATCTAGGTCGATCCATATACAAGTGTTGTCTGATGCGCTACCACTCGAAGGGGTACCAACATGGGTTACAAGGGTGGCCAACATATGTGCGCTTAAGTACCACTTGTATTTCATGTGTGTATGAATCCCAGACTGCGAGTTTATGCATGTAACAACAGATCTCTGTAGCTTAAAGACGTTAGAATACGTCTGTAGCCTGAAAAAAAATTAACCCACAATTTTCTGCCAAGGAAGGTGCTCTGAAACCACTTGTAATATTCTAGATATAAAAAAGTATGCAGAACAAAAATAAATATCTAGAAATGGAAGATGAACAACAATATAATCAGAACAACACCACCATAATACCAAAATGATACCAGAAGAACACCAGAAAGAGCACTTCGATTACTGAGAGCAATGTTCACTTGCCTTTTCGAGGGGGCAACCTCCAACAAAGTAGAGCTCTATTACAATAATATCCAAGGCAAAAAATTTCATACCCTTGACTACTATTTATACTAAATATGTCTATAAAATAAACCATCTAGAGGAAGATCCTTCTAGAAGCAAAAGCTTCTATTAGGTCTTCTTACATTGGACTTATTCTTCCTTATTGCTAGGCCTTATTAATATTGAACTTTATTACATGGAAATATATTATTCTACCTACGTGAGGGGTTAGGTACCTAACATAATCATTATGGGTGGATCACTTCTTGACAACGGTCATCAACAATCAAAAAGATATATTATTCATATTGAAGAATTCATTCTCTAGTATTGGCACATCTTGTAGTGGAAATATTTTCATCTTCTCACCTTGTAGCTGACAGGGAGGAATAATATCAGTTAATGGCGGTCATGCTTCAAGTTTTGAAGTCTTATCAATTGGGAAAGAACAAATGAGCCAGATTTAGAACCATATTTCATCAACATGATTTGGTTTTTGGTCTTCCTTAAACCACCATTTAGTAGAAGATTTACAACTTCTGCTAGATAACAGTTTGTGGTCATCTTAAACCTCCATTTAGTAGAATATTTATAGCTTCTTCCGATGATCCAAAATTGATCTTTTAAAAACTATGGTTAAGTTTATGCACGAGTTGATTTACCACATAGGAATTAAGAGAAGAAGAAGATTTTAATGAAAGAATGTTGCAGAATAGAAAGTAAACATTAAGAATAGCAAACCATAACACCAAAGATTGATAACGGAGTTTGGCACAAATTTTCCTACGTCTCCGGGCGTTTGTATTTAGTGGGATTCTTTTTATTAATATTTAATGCTTAAAAAAATATCAAGAAATGATTACATAACAACTCCTAAAACCACCTTTCAGATATGCAAATTCTGGACAAAAACAAACATCACCAATGGCTGCAACAGGTAATTCTAAGACTTTTGAGTATGAACTCGGCTATGCTTGGCTTGACATCTTGGGCTCTGGAGGCACATTTTTTTTCGGCTACTTAGATGCAAAGACACAAGACATCTTCATACTCCCCTGGAAATTCTACAACTTTTGAGTATGAAGTCGACCTACTTTTGAACAGGCCCTCGACACAAATCTCAATGTTGCACCCTGCTAGATATGTACAGTTCGTACAGTCTCGAACTGCATGCCAATTTTTTTTCTTGATTTCCATACCCGGATAAATAAGCCAAACTTAGCGATAGTTAGCCAAACTTAGTGGATTTCGCCATATTTGGAGGAAACCGCCAAACCACTTTGACCTTCCAGAAGGTGCCATGTGGTGCCTCCTCATTGGGCCACATGTCACCTCATTATTGGCTCGAGCCACGTGAACATGCCACATCATATTTATTCAACTTCCATTTCAACATCTGTACTTCCATGTCATCCTGCCTAGTCAGTTGCCATGTCATCATCCATACTTCCAGGTCATCCTGCCTAGTCAACTACCATGTCAACATCTGCATTGCCATGTCATCCTACCCAGTCAGATGCCACATCAACATCTGTACCACCATGTCAACCTTCCATACAATACCACTTATCACCTCCATACAATGACACATGTCACCTCCATACAGTGCCACATGTCACTTTCTACACTGCCACCTGTCACTTTTTTATTAGGCCAAATCATCCCTAAAAATGCCAAAAATAAATGACACGTGTCATCTCCTAGTGATGCCACATCACCCTGTTGATGTCATGTTGACATCATCATGACGTAATGTTAACGTCATCTGCCACGTCAACTATATGGCCTTTGACCAATTGACTTTGACCTTTGACTTTTTCCTTGTTTGGGAAAAAATTTAGAACACAATAACTTTCGCATATGGTGTCCATTTTTGGAAAAAAAGATATATGGTCGGAATCAACACGATGAGTCGTACACAATGGAATTGGTTTCTTTCGATTCCGAGAAATTTGAAATTTTGGCCTTTCTGGATTCATTTTGGATCATTCCTCTCTACTAAGACCTTTTGGTCCTCCAAAAGGGTATTAACCTGGCATCAAGTGCGGGATATGCCTCCCCACTTGTCCTTTTGTCTTTAAACTCTGTCCTGTGCACCTATCAGATCATAATTAATTGCATAATAACCATGACAACTGAAAGCATATTATTATCCATTTGAACTCGTTCACATCTTACTGAATCCACTACCTTCCATGTAGAAAACATTAGCAACGATAACATTATAAATATGACTAAACTGAACCCATATGTTTGACTAGCTTGCACGATATTAACTTATCTTGAAGCAAAGTATGATTGAACTTCCATTATACAACCATCTCATGTTCATGCTTAAGATCAACTGCTCTACTTCGCACAATTATAGGTGTATTGCTTGCATAAGTTTCCTTCTTTAATTGTTCCATTGTTAGAAGAGATTGATTTTCTTTTATGTGATGAGCATGTACAACATATTCAGTCTATTCTTTAGTTAAGTGATATTGATTTTGTTCCTTGTAGAATATTTCTTTGCGATCATATAAAAAAGGGCTTCCTAATACCATTCCACATGTTTCTAGTGGCACCACATCACATATTACTTCATCCACATACTTAGATGTAATTGCAAACTTTATTATACATTGCTTTGTTATGGTCAATTTGTGATCTTTGCTTATCCAATTTAGTGAATAGGGTTTGTGATGCATCTTAGTGTTTAATCTCAATTTCTTAACCACTTCTTCTGAAATTAAGTTAGATTGAGATTCACTATCTATCAATGTATCCATCTTAGTATGTTTCATTATGACCCTTATATGAAACAACTTACTTCTTGAATCAAAACCATCACCAATTTTACCTGTCAAACCAACTATTGTAATCTTAGACTCATCAACTGAATCTGACCCCAAGTCTGTTGGTTGTGTTGTTGTTGCAACTTTTTTCCTCCCTTTCCTCTCTTTGAACCACTTTGGTATCTTATTTGGGTGCAATTGCCAACAATGCTCATCATCGTGCTCTTCTTTCTTACAATGCTTGCAAGAGAGCTTCTCTTCCTTCATTGTGGTTGAGTTTGCTTTCTTCCCATTCCCTTTTCCTTTGCCATCCTTCTTTGAAGATGATTCCACTGATACACTAACTCTAGTTTTTCCTGCTTCAATAAACATTGCTTGAACAAAAACCTCATCAAGATTAGTAGGTCCAAACATAAATACAATATTATGAATATAAGCAGGAAAACCTCCTATGTACTTCATAAGAGTTTCTTGTGTAGTCAGTGGCACATCTAACATCAAAGCCATCTTATGAAATTCATCTATATATTCCTGCACCGACTGTCCTTTTCTTAACTTAAGACTTTGTCATTCAATTAAATCCTTTTCCTTATATCCCAATGTATAGAATTGTTTTCTAAGTGCGGAAATAAAATCATGCCATGATGGAAAAATATTACCAACTTGTTGAGTTCCATGTTGCATTTTACGTTGCCACCAGATGAGAGTTGTTCCTTCAAGACAAAGTGATGCCAATTTGATTTTGCTTGCCTCATCTTTGATTTGTTGGACATTACAATATACCTCCATCTATCTAATCCAATTATCAAGTTTCTCAGCATTAACTTTGCCATCATACATAGAAAAAACAAATTTTACATCAAGTTTAAGTAATGGCATATCAAGCTTATGTTTATGAGAATGTTTTCTTGAAGAAGTAGTATTCGAACTTGTACTTGAAGAAGAATAAGAAGATGATGGAGATGAAGGAGGTGGAGGAGGAGTTTTATTAGGTCCTCTCCTTCTTCACTTTTGGATTGCTTTGAATATTCCCCTTGAAAAGGTCTCTTCCATTCCAAGTAATCATTGTACAACACTTTTACCATCTTTGACATGGCAGAGAAAGTTCTTTGAAACTCTCTTTCATTTTGAGAAAGTCCTTCTTCTGATGCCATGTTCTCACTTTGAGATGTCCTCTTTCTTGATCCAATCTCAGAATCTCCTTCTACAAGCTCTCCTTCACCACGACTTAGCTTTTCCCTGGTAATCATGCAAGCTCAAACAACCAACTGCCAACCTACTCTGATACCACTTGATCTGAAATTGATCTTTTAAAGACTATGGTTAAGTTTATGCATGAGTTGATTGACCACTTAGGAATTGAGAGAAGAAGCAGATTTTAATGAAAGAATGTTACAGAACAGAAAGTAAACATTAATAATAGCAAACCATAATGCCAAAGATTGATAATGGAGTTCAACACAAATTTGGCTACATCTTCAGGCATTTGTCTCCAGTGGGAGGCTTCTTATTAATATTTAATTCTTAAAACAATATCAAGAAAGGCTTACATAACAACTTCTGAAACCACCTTTCAGATCTACAACTTATGGACATAAACATACATCACCAATGGCTGCAACAGGTAATTCTGAGCTTTTGAGTATGAACTCGGCTATGCTTGGCTCAACATCTTGGGCTCTGGAGGCATTTTTTTGTTCGACTACTTGGATGCAAAAACAAAAGCCATATTTAGACTCCCCTCGAAATTCTGTAATTTTTTAGTATGAAGTTGACCTACTTCTGAACAGGCCCTCGATACCTCCCCTCAACACAAATCCCAATGCCGCATCTTGTTAGATCCATCCACTCTATACAGTCTCGAACTGTGTGCCAAAAAAATACTTTTTCTCTATTTCCATGTCTAACTAAATAAGTGAGACTCCACCAAATTTTACGACAGTTAGCCAAACTTAGCGACAATTAGCCAAACTTAGCAGGATTTCACTAGATTTGGAGGATTCCCGCCAGATTTGGTGGTAACTGCCAGATTTGGAGGAAACTGCCAAATCACTTTGATCTTCTAGAATGTGCCACGTGACACCTCCTCATTGGGCCACGTGTCACCTCGTCATTGGCCCGAGCCACGTCAAATGCCATGTCATCATTCGTACTGCCACGTCATCCTGCCCAGTCAATTGCCATGTCATCCTACCAATTCAATTGCCATGTCATCATCCGTACTGCCCCATCATCCTGTCCAGTTAGCTACCATGTCATCCTACCCAGTCAGCTGCCACGTCAACATCTGTACTACCACGTCATCTTGCCTAGTCAGCTGCTACATCAACATCAGTACCACCACGCCAGACTTTCGTACAGTGCCACATGTCACCTTCCTATAGTGCCACGTGTCACCTCCATACAATGCCACTTGTCACTTCCATATAGTGCCATGTGTCACTTTTTATTGGGCCAAATCACCCATGAAAATGCCAAAAATGACTGACATGTGTCAATTCCTGGGGCTGCCACATCATCCTAATGAAATCATCATGATGTCATGTTGACGTCATCATAACGTACTACTGACATCATCTACCATGTCAGTTGTATGACCTTTGACAAGTTGACTTTGACCTTTGACTTTTGCATGTTTGAGAAGAAGTTCAGAATGCGATAACTTTCGCATACAGTGTCCATTTTCGGAAAAAAAATATATGGCCGGAATCGGTACAACGAGCCCTACGCAATGACACTGATTTCATCTAATTCTAAGAAGTTTGAAATTTTGGTCTTCCTGGATCCATTTTGGATCATCTAAACAATAATTTGTGGTTATCTTAAACATCCATTTAGTAGAAGACTTGTAGTTTCTGCTAGACAACAATTTTGTATCATATTAAACCTCCATTTAGTAGAAGAAATCAAATTTTCTAGCCATTTGGTTTTGGTCTTTTTTAAACCACCACAACCATTTAGTAGAAAATATCAACTTCTGTTATCCATTTGGTTTGTGGTCATCCCAAAACCATTAGATTTAGAGAGCACATTCATCCCTTTGCAACTATCCACTTTTATATTCCATCTCTCTTCTTGGACTCACATACACCCCTTTAGATTAAGGGGAGAATTTTAGAAACGTAATCCTTTAGGGTTATATTTTGTATTATTCAATTGAAGGAATATGAAAAGTCAAGTAAATAAGAACGATCATCGAGAATCCAAGAAACCTCTTGGAATATGAAACCAAAGATCAATATTACATATTTATATGTGTATCATATTAATAAAATGTATTCCTTACCGATCTGCATTCATGTGCATTCTAACACAAACAATCCCACTAAAAACTAAGCATAATACAATAACTCTAGAAAATAAGGATTTGCAATAACCTACAACAC
The DNA here is from genome assembly GCA_009831015.1 of Picea engelmannii. Lineage (NCBI taxonomy): Eukaryota > Viridiplantae > Streptophyta > Pinopsida > Pinales > Pinaceae > Picea > Picea engelmannii. Next base: position 115,739 of record ML790506.1, read on the forward strand.
CATTCCACCCTTCCCAAAACAATAGGAAGAATGAACATAAATTTCCACGAAGAAAAATACAACATGCCTTAGTAGACAATAACTTACACGAAACAAAAATTACATAGTAACTTATTTTAGTATATATTATTTTTCATTTTATTATGCTCTTGGTTTGTTAGAATTTACTTATGTAACTTAAAAAATGAAAAAAAACTTAAATGAAAGAAAAAAATCATTCATTTTAAATCCATATATTTTAACTATATTTAAGATAACTATTTCAAACTAAATACTTGTATAGTAATCAAGGATATAAGGTTATTCTCACTAGATAAATTGTAATTAAAAAACTATTTTATAATATAAAATCATATGGATGAATGCAACCCAAAAAAGGGCCAAATAAAATCATGTTGGTGCATATCCACCAGTTAGGTAAAAATTTAAAAAAGGCCAAATAAAATGATGTTGGTGCACATCCAACATTTAGGTGGAAATTTTAAAAATTTCTATGGTTGGTTGACATTTTTCCAATAGTAAAAAGGAGATTATAAGGGTAAGAAATACGATGAATGCCTTTACAATGGAAGAATTTCAAATTTTTACAAGAAAAGGTATGGGAAGGGATACTTAAAAAACCAAAACTTTGCATTGAATGACATGAATGCGTGTATTATCCAAAGTCTCATCATGATTTTTTGAGAAGAGTTGTTAGGATATTGACTTAGCTACGTTGATGTTAGGTAATATAGGATGTTGGATTTAGTCAATTAAACCATTATTATAAGTGAGTTGTTTGATTTATAAATATGTAAGAAAATGATAGAGGAAAATGAGATGACAACTAGTTAATATAGTGTGTGAAGTAGGTCATTATTGTAAATGACTTGCTTGATTTATAAATATAAATATGTAAAAGATATATATTGTAAATGACTTGCTTGATTTATAAATATAAATATGTAAAAGATATATATAAGAAATTAGATATGTTTGACTTTTCTATATACTTTTATCATTCCTACAATTATGTAGATAGATATAGGAAATTAGAGGTTTGAACATTCTAAAAACTTTCATTTAATTTTAATTTTTATGTTCATACTCTTATACATGGTTTTACAAATTTGTCTTCTCTATGATGCTATTCTTATATAATACCTTTTTATTATTATAGAAATTGTATTAATTTATATATTAAAAGTATATATATATATATATATATATATATTCCAAATTTATTAATTATTAAGAGAAAAATTAACTTTTCTAATTAAATATATATGGTTTTAAGATGGATCTATGCTTCATTTTATTTTTTATTACTATTATTATTGTTTATGTTTATTTTTCTTATTTTAAAAATAAAATCACATTAAATATCGATTTTTAATTTAGTTTATTAAATTTACACACTTACATTACTTAAAAGATCCTTCATTGACAAAATTTACATTCATTTTTCACTTTTCACTTCTAGTAATATTTTGCAATTGTGTATGAAGTATAAATTATACACAAAATATATTTATCTTGATCTAGATGCGAGTCTAGTTTTTTTTATCATAGAAGCTTGAGTCATATTTAATTATTGTTTCATGAAAAGATGGTACACAATATTCATGTTAGGATATTTAGAAATTGTATTAGGGGTCCAATGGTTACAATCATTGGGAACAATGACTCTTAATTTTCAAGAACTTTTCATGAGATTTTCCTTAGAAGGAAAGCAAATTGAACTCAAAGGTATCCAATGGAAACCCTATAAAGTGATAATCTCTAACAACATGACAAAATAAAAAAGGAACATCGTAGTGTAATGTACAATTGTGATCACTAGGTGTTCAAACATCTAGACCTTTTTCTCTAGTGGATCTCCAAAAATTTATGAATGATCATTCAAAGGTATTTGTAGATATTCCTAAGGGTATTCCACGTACTCTAGAGCATGACCATGCTATTCATTTGCAACTAAGAAGTGTGCCACCTAACATTAGACCTTATAGATACCCATATGCACTTAAGAGAGATCAAGCATATAAATCAAGAAATGTTAGAGGATGACATAATTCAACCTAGCCATAGTGATTTATCCTCACCAATGGTGATGGTTCAAAAAAGGAAGTTTTGTGGCGTATGTGTCTATATTATAGACAACTAAAAAAAATGACCATTAAAGATAAGTTTTATATTCCCGCCATTGGTGAATTACTAGATGAATTGCAACGAACAATTTTATTTACCAAGTTGGATCTTCATTCTGGATACCATCAAATAAGAATGATCCAATAATACATCCAAAAAATAGTCTTTATAAAACATGAAGGTCATTATGAGTTTCTAATGATGCCATTTTGCCTTACTAATACACCTTCAACATTTCAAATTTTGATGAATTATATTTTCAAACCCTTCCTCAGAAAATTTGTGTTAGTATTTTTTAACGATACACTAATCTATAAAAAATATTGGGAAGAGCATGTACAACATGTTGACATGGTATTAAAACTATTGGAAGAGAAACAACTATATGAAAATCCCTCAAGTGTGCCTTTAGGGTTCATGAAGTGAAATATTTGGGTCGTGTTGTATCTCATGAAGGTGTCAAACAGACCCTAACAAAATTAAATCTATAATGGAATGACCAATTACCAAAACCTTGAAGAATATTAGATGATTCTTAGGATTGATAGGCTATTATTGTAAGTTTGTCAAGAATTATGGTGAAATAACAACACCTCTAACAATGTTATTAAAAAAGGAGGCATTTTCTTGGACTCAAGAAGCAACCAAAGATTTTGGAAAACTGAAGGAGGCCGCACCTAACTTCAAAAAAACCTTTATTGTGGAGTGTGATGTCTTAGGGCTTGGCATTGACGCAATTTTAATGAAATAAGGAAGGCCCCTTACCTTTGAAAGCAGCCATATTAAAGGAAAAAACTTACTCAAAACCTTTTATGAAAATGAAATTTTGGCCATATTACATGCAATTAAAAAATGACACCCTTACCTAATAGGAAGACACTTCAAGGTAAAAGCAAATAATGATAGCTTCAAGTACTTCTTAGAAAATCGATTATCTTTAGAAGAGAAACAAAAATGGGTTACAAAGATGATGAATTTGAAATTATCTAAAAAATAGGAAACAAAAATATCATGGTAGATGTATTTTCAAAGAAAGAAGTAGACAACGAGAGATTGCTATGTGCTATTTCCATTCTGTAATATGATTGGGTGGAAGAAGAAATGATATAATTGAAGCAATATCAAAAGGTATGAAAGATCATTCAACAACTATAAGAGGGCCCAAGTGCAATAGATAAATTTATGTGTAAGAATGATTTATTGTGGTATTGAGATCACGTATATTTATGTAAGCATTCCCAACTCAAATAGAACATTCTTTTGGAATTACATACTTCTCCTATAGGAGGACATTCATGGCTCTTGAAAACTTACAACGAGATCAAGAAATATTTTTGTGGGAAGGTCCTAAAATTTATGTTCAAAAGTTTTTGGTTGAATGTATGGTTTTCCAACAGAATAAGGGAGAGGCAATCAAGACCCCAACTCTCCTACAACCATTAGCCATACCAAGTCAATGTTGGGAAGAGGTTTCAATGTATTTTATTACAAGTCTACCCAAGTTTGAAGGAAAGAATGTCATCATGGTAGTAGTGGATCGAATCACAAAATATGCCCCTTTTCTCTATTTCTCATCCTTTTAAAGAAAGTACAATAGCCACAATATTCATAGAAATAGTTCAGATTCTATGTGGAATCCCCAATATTATTGTAAGTGATAAAAATCAATTTTAACTGATAATTTTTGGAATGAATTATTTTCTTCTTTGGGTACTCAATTGGCTTCCAAATCCTCTTACCATCCTCAATTTGATGGGTAAAATGAGACTGTGAATAAATTTCTAGAAGGATATCTTTGTTGCTTTGCATCTGATAAACATATATAATGGGTCAAGTGGTTTCCCTTGACAGAATGGTGGTACAATATGTCCTTCCATTCTTTATAAAAAAATTCTCCATTTATGGAACTTTATGGATATCATCCTCCATCCATCACATCACCCTTGAGAGGAAAAGTGAAGGTTCAAGCAATGGAGGATTGGATAGAGCACCAACAAGAGGTTATCAAACTATTGAAGGACAACTTGGTTACAACACGAAATAAGATAAAACAACAAGAAGATCAACATCATAGTGAAAAGAAATTTGAAGTGGGGGATTAATAATTTCTAAGGCTAAAATCATACAAACAAATGTCCCTCAAGCAACAAAAGAAGGACAATAAATTATCACCCAAGTACTATAGTCACTATAATGTGTTTCATAAGATTGGAAGTATGGCTTACAAATTGGAGTTTCCTCCATATTCATATGTACATATAGTCTTCCATGTTTCTTTCTTAAAGAAGGTGATAGGTGACAAAATCCCAATTTAAACTATTTTACCAAATATTAATGAACAAGGAGAAATCATACTAGAACTAAAAAAAATCCTTGAAACAAGGATCAAGCAATTGTGAAATAGAGAAATTACTGAGTACCTCATCAAGTGGAAGAACCTACCAATAGAATAGGTGACATGGGAAGATGTATTCTTGATGTAGAAACATCTACAACTAATCAAGTGTTGAGGGAAACATTGTTTTGAAGAGGAGGGTCATGTTAAGCCCTATATATCGAGTATTACATGTATATTGTTATATTAGTGTTGTCATATAGACATTTTAATGGTAATTATAATCTCTCTCTCTCTCTCTCTCTCTCTCTCTCTCTCTCTCTCTCTCTATATATATATATATATATATATATATATATATATACGTCAAGGAGATCTAGTTTTATAATTATTTCATAGTGTACATTTGTTCTATTGTAAAAGGAGGTTGCCTCCTTGAAGAGGATTATCTTTCATTCTTCTATATAATTCTCAAGGCATGGAGTTACTTCTCTTTACATTTTCAGACTATTTGGGAGTTTGTTTCCTAACAAAGGCTCTCTTCCCAAGATTGAGGAATGGTCAATAGTTCAACAATTTCTAACCAATATAGACATTGTTCTCCATGCTTCAAAGGATGGCATACACACTAAAACAAAAAAATAAGTTTTTAATCCTCCCTTAGAATAGTTTTACCCCCTAGAGATTGAAGTCATTGATGAAAATTGTCTGGTTAATTTCAATCATCTTTGACAAATCCTAATGACCATTTTCTTGTTAAGGTTGGCGAACCTCCTTTGATTGATCCTTTTTCTTTATCTCACAACTTATATATGATGTTAGGTATCAGTGGTTCATCTATTGGAGAACCTAATCCCACTATTCCTAACGTGATGGGAGGACACACTCGTAAGGGGAAAGCATGGAAATGTATTTTGGTTCAACCCTTTGTTGAATACGATGTTCCTAACATGTTGGGAGAAACCACATAAATGTATATTGTCTCAAATCAAATTTATTTGGTCCAAGGAGCCAAATATGAGTATAATATTATGTTAGTGGGGTACATTAGATATGTGTTAGGGAAATCAACATGGGTTAGGTAGGTTAGATGGATTAGTATTTAAGGACCATATTTAATACAATTGTGTTTCATTATGCAAAACAAAATGTCATTGACTGAACCATTTTTTTTTATGTATAAAACATAAAAATACTAAAATTATTCTCCTATATTTACTGGATCTTGGGTAACTTAGACTGAGATTGGAACTTGATTTGATCATTCGCTCCTCATTCTTAACGAGATGAGCTCATTCATTCCTTGCGCTTAGTTACCTTCATTCATTCTAGCGGATTTAAGAAAAGAATATTGATCAAATGTAACGTAAAAGTCGAAGACTCCATCTGCGAACGATATTCGTCATCCTGGCGTCTGTAAGAGTTTATGAAGGCTGGTGTCTGATGCACCCGCCTTGCCTGCAGACTGTACTATAGCTTCAGGAATGCACTAGATTACTTTAGCCGATGTGGTCTAGAGTAAATTCTAGTCATTTGATTTTTACAACACCTTTAATAAAATTTTATTACATATATCAATTAGAGTGATATTCAACTTAATCCTAAGTATAATCTAACTCACTAGGATTATAATCCACACTACTACAATATAGATTGTAGAGTTTCTATCTTGCATTGCCATTGCTTGATTTTCCAAGTTTTTTTTCCTCTGTATGCATTGAGATAGTGTGACGTGAATTTTGTGTTATATCTATGATGCTAAAAACATTTCAAAAATGTTCCTTTTTTTTTTTCAATTTTTGTATTGCATCTTGTTTGCATCATATCTATGTCTTTAAAAAATTTCGTGCATCATAGTCCTCAAGTTTGTGCCATTTGTGTTTTATTTTGCATTGGAGTAGCATTGCATAGATAAATGTATAAGGTTTTTATTAGTGTTGTGTTAGCAGTGTTATATTCAATAAAAAAATAGTGTTATGGAATTATTGTCATATTTTAACATAATTTTTCTAGGAAGTTCTAACTGATCATTGACAAAAGTGAAATCTATAGAACCTAATGTGAAGGATCATGGTATAAATCAAGCAAGCATACCTCCTTGTAACCCATCTCTTCTCTTCAATGTTTAGTCTTAATACACTACAACAAGGAAGAAAAAAAACCACCATTCAAGCTACTACTAAGTAGCTAGTGTTGTGATATACCACCTAGCCTAGATTCATGCTAAATAATTCTTCTCTATCAACTTATTTGATTTTGGTGGGACTGATTAGACATTCATGTCCTCAAATCACAAATTTTCAATCCCTCAAGGACTCATGCCTGCTTAGAACACATTTTTGTCCATTAATATCTCTACTCTTTCACTCCTGGTTGGCTTAATCCATTAATAGTGCAATCTTGCACTTATTTGAAACTAGTTGGATTTAGCCTTTACTTATGTCCAACCATGGGAAAGGGGAGGGATATATTGACTGGTATTTTGTATGAATTAATTTCCCTCACATCCTCTCAAAAATTCCTTTGAGAGAGGCAATATGTAGCTCTCTCTCCCTCTCTCTCTCTTAGAGATGTAAGTTCCTTTGGATTTTAATCCATCCATTTTGATTTCTCCCATGGGTTTTTTTATTCTTTTATATATAATCAAGAAGAAAAAGAGAGAATATGAATAATTTTTTTTTGTTATCTAAATATCCCTGACTTGCGGGATTGGCCTGTGGTTGAGATGCCACGACCCAGGGGCATCTAAGCCGTCAAAATCACCCGAGGATCGCTCCTGGCCTGGACCGCACCATCCCTTAACATGGGTGGATTTGGGGTGTCCCTAGAGGATTCGAGCCAATGACTTAACTTACAGAGTGACTTAACAATGCACTCTCTCACCGACTTCTCTACACCACGGGGACATATAATATGCATAGTTGATAACATTATTTTCTTCAATTATTCTCAACTTGAATGATTTAATATTTCATTGGATAGGTTTTCAAATAAGGATTTATACGAAAAAAATTGCAAATCAATTAGGAAATGGATTTGTTTTTTCATCTTTAAAAAAGGTAAATTTTTTTCTCTTCGAGGTATAAATTATAAAGGGGAACACACACACACACTGACTGAATATGAACACAAAGGTAGTCCAAAAAATATTTTAAAGTCCCTTTTTTTATTTGACTTCCTCCCATGTTTAGAGCTTGAGTATCTTAGATTTACATACCTACCCACTCATTTTTGTGGTTTCAAATACCTTATAACCTTGTATCTATATTTTATTCACATGAGTTATAACATAATTGAGTAGCTAGTAGAAAAACCCCCTCTTCTTAGAAATTTGATGGTCATCAGTTGTAGAGGGATGGGTACTTTGAAAATATTGGTATTGAATCCCAATTATTTACAACCTTTTAGTTTCACTATTACAATATAAGGTTGTAGAAATTTGAAATTTGACAATATTCCCTATATGATCTTATTTAATTGGAACCATCACCACCTTTCTTATCATCATCTACTTCTCCCTTTTTATTTTCTCTACCGTATTTATTCTCCCCACCACCATCATTCTTATCCCCATGGCCATCAGCTTCCTTCTTTCCCCGCCTTATTTCTTGTCCCCTTCCTAATTATCTCCATCCTTCTTATGAGGGATGATCTCCATATAATTCCAAGATGATATGCAAATATGAATCAAGTAAAGTATTGAGTGAACAATATTCATATTACAATCAACATACAAGAAAAACAAATGTAGCACAATGCCTTTGTTATTATACAGACCATTGTAACTAGCCATAGTTGTACTAAAGTTTGTGTGTAAAGGAATAGGTATACATAGATAATGTTTTTGATGGGTTCCTATTTTGTCATCTTTTTTACCATGTTGTCCATTTTTCATGTATCCATTTACCATTCTTTATCTTCCTTATTAATCCTTTCCTTACTTAAGTTGGCACATTTTCATAGAGGTACTCTTTCTTTCATTACTTGGCATTTCATTGAGTTTTATTGATACACCAGGAAGATTTTTTGTATTCTATATCTAACTTGCAGATGGAAGAATGCTACAGATCATGATACAGTCCCTATGTTGTAGATTTGAGTTTCAACTTACTAGTTCCTATTGCTACGAAACCATTGCTACATATCCATGAGTTCCAACTACTACATTTTGTATTATATGGATCCTAGAACTATGGTTCTTACACATTGTATGCTACATATCGGTAAGTTCTTGCTTCCATGTGTTCATTGTTATAGATGTGTGTGAAACCTTTGCTATATAACTATGAAGGAATATGGAGGTTTTATGAATTCATATAATTTCCATGGAACCTATGGATGCCCTGTTTGAGTGTCATGAATGTGTGATTCCATTCTGGAATAAATGATAAGCATCAATTAGTTAATTGAATCACTATTTAGTTGAATATGTTTCCTACTTTGTAAGCTATATTCTAGAAATTTCATTTCGGTTGCCTTGTAATTATTATTTTAGACTCCATTTCATAGTGTCTTGAGAATCTCTAATTCTCAGGCATGTTATAGTTAATAAAATTTAATTCAATTGGTATGCTAGAAGCCTATAAAAGGAAACACCCACCTCTGAGTGAGGGGGACAAGACATACATATTTATGTAGATATTTTTCCATAATATATTTAAGACTTGTTTGATCTATATTTCCCAATATCTCTTTGTTCCTGAATTGAGTAAATTAGCTAAGTTGTGAATTAATCTTTATCTATTGAAGTTCTTCCAACACCTTTCTCCATAGAGGAACATCCCACTCTAAGGGGATAGGTACTATGTTATCTTCTGTGTAGTAGTTCATTTTGCAGTACTGCTTCATAGTTTAGCATTTTATTGTTCACAATTAATTGCTACAAATCAATTGAATGTAAATACTTGCTATCGATTATTCAAAATGTATTACTACAAAATGATGAATGTAATTGTTTGCTATTAATTTTCAAGTAGTAGATTATAGTTTTTTTTCAGTTATTTGAAGTTATGCTTTCTAGTTTTTGTATTTTAATTCAACTTTATTTTTTATAAGTAGAATTTGATTTCTAGTTAATCCGCAAACAACATATTAGAGTTCATCTATTAATGAATTATTGAGACCTGCATATACTTTTCACAACACCTTGCAAGCATAAAATCAATGGGTTGAAAATTACATGTACTCATGAGATAGATTCCTTGTTTAGGATTAATAAGGTATTTAGTAAGCCTATCATTTTTGACACCATTGTCAGGGAGGTGTTAAAGGCTTAAGAAGTTTTTATTATGGTAAATTAGATAACACATGTATGGAAATTTGCATTATAGGAGTTGTTGACAATCCTCCTTGTAATATCTCATATATAGTGTTTTGCATATAGATTAGAAACATATAGATGCATGAATAGGGCTATAAATCTAAGAGAAAAAACACATTTTCATGGTGTAGTAAGAGCCACCCATGCTACTAACCATTTTGTAGGTAGATCAGAAGAAGGTTCAAGGGTAAGATCCAATACTCGAACAAATCAAAGGAGGGATCCTACATTTGAGTCTGCAACAGAAGACACTTCTACAATAGAAGAAGAGTTGATTACTCTCACTAAAGGACCAACAAGAATAGAAGAGTTTATCAATGGTCATCTAGATTCAAATTCTTAGCAGAATCCAATGCAAGAGATAGAGTTTTATAAGGGATCAATTTCCTCTTAGGAATCAATAACAAAAGAAATACCACCTCTCATGGACCCTATGCTCATCATCATGGAAGATGAGGAAGGAGATAGTTCTAACCGGGGTGAAACTATTACTTTCAGGTTTCCAATCAGAGACCTTGAAGATGAAGCACCAATGAATAATATTTCTCCTTTAGATCCACCCAACTTTAATGGCTTGTCTAGTGAATATATGGACACCTTCCTTTTTGAGTTCGATGTCCTATGAAGAATCTATGACTATACTAAAAATTTCCAAAAGTCAAAATTGTTTCCTACCACATTAAAGAATGCAACACTCCATTGGTTCATGGGACTTAGGGGACATAGTATCCACACCTAGGATGGGATGAAGAAAGTCTTTCTAAGGAAGTATCAAGAATATTGCAAAGAAAGAGACCTTCATGAAGAAATATTTAAGATGACTCAAAAGAGGATGAGAGTTTGGAAGAACATGTATAAAAGTTCCAGTATAATTTTCAAAGGTTAAAATAAAGAAAATTAGGTAAAGACACTTTGTAGAATATTTTGATTAGAGGGATAAGAGATGAATTTGTTGACCTCTTGAATCTAATGCTAGGAGGGGACATTTCCCAAGTGGGTTATGATGATATTTGTTAGTTACAAAAAAATACTCACAATAAAATTTGAAACACGAGAAAGGTCCTAGAGATGTTGCTGCCAAAATTACTACATCATCTAGAGGAGGAGTTACTCATGTTGAAATTGGTAATTTTTTGGAAAATTTTAAAATTGACATTTTTAGTTCTTTGAGCTCACAATTTGATACACTACAGATTAAAAAGAAGAAAGAAGAAATAGAGAGAGAATTATCCACATTTTTCTCCAAATGTAGGAAAAAGAACCCATTGAGGGAGTGCCCACTGAATAATGTTGAAATCTGTAGCATTTGTGAGTAGAATCATGCCAACAACAGTTGCCCATCTTTTCCTAGATTGAAATCTATGTACCAATGAACTAACAAAGAGACTAAGAATATTTTTTTCATTGCTCAGAAGAAACCTTGGGAACCTTGACTGCTAGGTATGGTTCAAGATCATTCTATGTCTTATAATTATTTTTGGACTAACCAAAAAATGAAATACCATTATCAACCTTGGTATCCTCTCATGCCTTGGATACAATATCCACCTCGACCAACCTAAATCTATAAATTTCCACAAGGTTGGTGAGGATCTCACTTTGGAACCCAACAACAACAAGCAACTCCACAATTTCCCCAACAAAAGTTTTAATTACCTCAGTGTTATAGTCTGAAATTCCACTACTATGCATTTTTTACTTTGGCCTACTCATTCACACATTTGCCAACCACTTTTTTTGATGCCCCTATTAAAAAAAATATTTTTGTATGGTGTACATGCCTTGATACACATGAAACATGCATACATATGTGACCTGAATACCGAACAACCTTTGTGTACTCTCAAAAGTGGCAAAAATTAAAAAAATTTCCATGCTTTATGGTAGAGTTTACAGGATATTTTGGGTTGCACAACCATTTTACCTCATGTAGCCCTTCTAACAACTGAATATCCATAATTTATCCATATAAAAGGTCCCCAGTGGGGCCATTTGGATATATGAAAGAAGAGGCACGTGAACTCTACCAAAATTTCTCCCTCTCTCCTTCCAAACCTTTGCATCATGTTCTGAGTTTTCATCCTCAACATTCCTAGTTATTCATCCTCCTTATGCAATCCATCCATTTCCTTATATTGGCATGTTGGTTGTGAGGATATCGCTTTGGGATTGGTGCAATTGGTGTCTAATTAGAGGAACCTAGGATAGGTTCATGGAGCGATGTCGGTAAGATTAAGGTTGTATCTTATCATCTTGATTTAAATAAAAGAGAATTTTCTTGTCCCAAATCTATGTGTCTTCATGTTTATGCTTCTAAATTGCTTTCATTAATATTTAGGCCTTTAAATGATCTTGGTGATTATTCATATGTTGTTGTATATTTTTCCTTGAAGTTGTTTTAGGCCAACATTAAAAGGAAGCCTGCAATACATGAGCGAACATAGAGAGGAAAGCATCTGGTACAAACAAAAGCACTTAAGGTGAATATCTTGATTCATCCTCCCTTTCCTTAATTGTCATTAGGTCTTGTTAGATTTGGGTGGAATAGGAGTAATTTTGTCTTTTAAGGTGTCATTGCTTTTCCTAGTCACAATACCCTGATTAGGGGGATTTTCCCCCAAAGCAGAATTGGTGAGTCTACTGGGGAAGCTCTCTAGGGTCTTTTTAGGAGATGCTTTTTGGTTTGAGTTCATGTTTTTTTTTTTTTTTTTTTTTTTATAGTCTGTGAGAGTCTCTGGTCAGCTTCCAGGTGTTTACCAGTTTCCCTGATTTGGGTGATGTCTTTAAATCATATCTCTTTTTGAGTTTGTTCAATCATATATGCACCTTGGTCTATACCCAGATCGCGTAAACACACTCTCTGAATTTAACAGAACCCGCATACATACACAAGATGTCTGTGCACAACACATGTGTCTATTCTTTTGAAGAGTTTTTTCTAAAAAAAAAATATTTCTTCTATTGGACAACTGAGAGGGGGGGTGAATCAATTGTTACTATTCTTAAACAATTATACCCATTTTAAACTCTTCACAAAACACTCAATCAAGATCACAATGATACAGGAAAGTAAGCACTAGAATATTAAACATCAATCACAAAAATGAAATACACAGAGACAGATATTTCCTGAGGAAACCCATAAAGGGAAAAACCTCTTCTTCTTGATATGATAAGTAAACTTTATTTTCTTTACATTATCATTCTTATGAGCACAAACTCATTGTGAGGCTACCACATCTGTCTAGAAAGATACAACTTGTTGAGAGCACCAACTCTCTGGTTTCTCTAGCAACCACTAGAAGGAAGCAACAACTCCCTGAGTGTTCCAGCACCAACTGGGTGGAAGCACCAACTTCTAGTCACATAGGCATCAACCTGTATTATAGAGAACAATAGTTCTCCCTTGCACCACACCGCCACCCTAGTTTTTCTGGTTGTAACCAGATGGAAGCTACAACTCCCTATTCTTCAAGCACCCACTTGAAACTCTAAGGACACCAATCCTCCCAACCACCTCCCAACCACCTTGAAATATAAAAAAATTGTTACTGAAACTTATTACAGTGATATAATGTTTATCTCTAGATTACCAGTCACATCATTGTACTGCTGCACTGATATGCTCTTCCTGCATCAGTGTCTTCCTACTCGCATTCTTCTTTAATATTTTTGTTCTTCTTCTCTGTCTCTGGCACGCACACCTTGACCTTCTCTTTCTTTCTCAAATATTCATTTCTATTCTATGCGCTACGCTTCTTCTCTGTCCTTCAAATGCTGCACACAGTCTGCTTTTACCCGCATGAATCACTCTCCACAACAACAACCTCCTCTTCTATGTTCTACATATATTTATAATCCCAAGTCCTCTGCCAGATCATACAACTAACTCTTTGTCCCCTCTAGTGATTACATAGAGTCTATTCTTCATTCATGGTCATTATACCGAGACTCTTTGGCTTCTTTGGCAGCTACAATATTCGATTCTTTTCCATCTGTCAATCATCTCTATGATGAGTATTCATACCACTGACAGATACCTCAAGACTCTTCAACTTCTCTGGAAGTTTTGTTGCTTGTGGGATCATCATCAGTTCTCGTTATGATGAGATTCTTTAGCCTCTCTGGCAGTCGAGACTCTTCATCTTATTTGTCGATCACCCTGAAGCCTCTTTGAATTATCTGTGTATAAACAATCAATGGTTTCTGGAAATTCCCCAGAGATCCTCTGCACGCTCATGCTCTTGGCGCCTTTTTCCCTTTCTGCGAAAAAACTGCATAGTGGGTGCTAGCTCTTTTGGCTAACCCCCTTTCTTTCATGCGACCACTAGTGGTGACCAAGCGCCTCACCAATAGTCATTTCATGATTTCACATTTTGGGTGATCAACTATGAGTCACCTTGGTTTTCCCGATTCACGAAACTCCAAAATGGAGCCTAGCACCGGTAGCTCCTTCCCTTCTCTTCCGTTGATGTGACCATTGGCTGTGACCACAGGCCTACACCAACAGGTGCTTCATGCTTTCACACTTTGGGACATTGTAAACTTTGTGAATTCTCTCACTTATCATCTCCAAATTCCTGATCCCCGAATCGACGAATTTCTCAAGACCATATCGACGGTCCTTGATTCGCTTGCAATTAATGACTCAGATCAACTTCGTAACTTCGCATTTCGCGACTTTGGAAAACAACTTCCTCTGTGCTCCAGATTTCCAAACTCCCAATATCCATCGGTGCCAAATCGAAGGCTCATGGTCCTTAGTGATCCAACAGTCCAGATCTCACTTTCACAAATTATGACTTTGTTCTTCGTCGTGCCAGATCAACGGTCCAGAATTCTTCCTCAAGAAACGACAGTGATCACTTTATTCTTTTTGGGATTTCGCATTTCGCAATGTCGAAGGTTAGAGAACCTCCCTTATTTTGAGTTCCGATTCTCCGAAGCCTGCTCCAGTTCAACGACCCATAACCCTCTGTGGTTCAATGGTCCATATCTCATCGGGATTTTGCGTTTCCTGATATTTGCGAGATGATCGATGTAGTTCTCCTGATTCACAATTCTGCGAAACTACTCATTTGTTGCCACGTGTCCTCTGGATCGAATGAATTAGGGAATTTCACGAATCCGCATATCGCGAGTTCGAGGGGTTAGAGCACCTCCTTCCTTTGACCTTTCAGTCAACGAAATGATGATATTTCACCGCATGTCCTTTGGATCCTACGGCTCAAGTCATTTCGCGACTTCGCGTATCACGAGTTCAAGGGGTTATAGCACCTCCTTCCTTTGACCTTTCAGTCAGCGAAATGATGATATTTCACCACATATCCTCTAGATCCTATGGCTCAAGTCATTTTGTGACTTCGCATATCGCGAGTTTGAGGGGTTAGAGAACCTCCTTCCTTTGACCTTTCAGTCAGCAAAATGATGACCTTTTTCCACGTGTCCTCTGGACGATGGACGGTTCCGATGACTTCGGAACTTGTCTCATGAACTTTCCTTAGGATCCAACAGTTGTTGGTCTATGCACTCAGATCAACGGTTGAGATCTGATCTCCTCATCTACGCTTCCTCTAGTCACTGGACTTTGATCTAACGCCCCACAACAATCCTCAATCCACGATCGATGACCCACATCACTCCTCCTCCTGACTTGAAAGAATTTCTAAGTGCCAAAGGCCTCGAACTTTGATCCTTCTGTGAGTCCTAATGATTTGGACCTCATCTGCGCTTTTGTAAAGCACAAAGTGCTATCTCTTCTGAGATTTCTCTTATGTGTCTTCATTTTTTTTTTCCATGCACACTATGCCTATAACCCTGTTAACATCGCTCTGCCAACATCGTTGTTGTTATTGTGCTATCGGTGCATAATCTGATCTTGCCATCAATGACAAGAAGACTCAATCTATGAAGATGCCAACAATATCCCCCTTTGGCATTGATGACAACACTGAACGACTACATTTTTCTACTTAGATCGCAATTGTAGCATCCAGAACACCTTTTCTCCCCCTTTGACATCAATGTCAAAGAAAACATGCTCCACCTCAGTTGTTGCAGTATTCTTTGGAGATATCAGATATTCAACCAACACAAACTCCCCCTGACATGATGGACCCTCTTAGGTTGACAGTGAGGTCACACCCAACTTCTGGCGTAGATACTTAAACTGACCTTGTGCAAGTGGTTTAGTGAAGATATCAACAATCTGATTTTTGGATGGAATATAATGCAAAGAAACCACATAATTGGTTACCTATTCCCTCAAAAAGTGATACTTGTTGGGTATATGCTTGGTCTTGGAGTGGAAGACAGGATTCTTTGACACACTAATTGCACTGGTATTATCACAATGGATTTGAATCGGTGTAGTATGATTTATCCCCAAGTCTGCAAGTGTCTAAATCATCCACAATACTTTGGTACAACATGTGGCAACTGCAATGTATTCAACTTTTGTAGTTGATAAGGAAATGGAACCTTTCTTCTTTCTCAACCATGCTACTAGAGAATCTCCTAAGAAGAACACAACTCCACTCGTTATTTTCCTTTCATCCACGCAGTTATCCCAATCAGCATCTGAATATACTGATAGTTGAAAATTTTGATTCCTAGGATACCATAGGCCATAGTCCATTGTTCCTTTCAGGTATCTGAATATCCTTTTGACAGCTAACAAATGACTCTGTTTGGGTGCGGCCTGATACCTTCCTATGATTCCAACAACCTTCATTATGTCTGGACGAGATGTTGTTATGTACAACAGGTTGCCTATCATAGACCTATATGAACTCTAATCAACACCAGGTGAGTCATCATCCTTGCTTAAATTACATCCAGTGACCATAGGTGTGCTCATAGGTTTAGAATCTTCGATTTGAAACCTTTTCAACATTTCCCTTAGATATTTTTCTTGAGAAAGAAATATTCCTTCAGACCTCTGAGAAATTTGTAGGCCAAGAAAAAATTACAGTTCCCCTATCATAGACATTTCAAATTCAGATTGCATGGCAAAAGCAAACCATTTTACCAGTGAAGCATTATTACTATCGAAGATGATGTCATATACATAGACCAACACAATGAGCAAATCATTACCCTCTGTTTTGATATATATATTGATGTCAAATGTTCCTCTCTTAAACCCTTTGTCTTGAAGATATGTACCCAGTCTGTGATACCAGGCACAAGGAGCTTGTTTCAACCCATATAAGGCTTTCTTAAGCTTGTAGACAAAGTCAGGGTTATTTGACAGTTGGAAACCCTCTGGTTGTTCCATATAGACTTCTTCTTCTAGATCTCCATTTAGAAAATCTTACTTGAAATCCATTTAATAGACTTTGAACTTCTTATGACAAGCATAGGAAAGAAACATTCTAATAGCTTCTAATCTTGCTACAGGCGAAAATGTTTCATCAAAGTCCAGTCCTTCTATTTGAGCATATCCTTTGCAGACCAATCTAGCTTTATTTATTACAATATTTCCTTTATCATTCATCTTATTTTTGTAGACCTATTTTGATCCTATTACATTTTTATCTGCTGGCCTAGGAATGAGTTCCCAAGTGTCATTCTTTTCAATATGGTCCAGTTCCTCATTCATTGATTTTAACCAATTTACGTCTTTACTGGCCTCATTGAAGTTCTTGGGTTCCACCATGGATATGAAGGCTATATGTTATTGCTCAGTGTTTTTTATTATCCTTCTCCTGGTTTGTACACCTTTGTCTTTTTCACCAATTATTTGACTTGCAAGATGATTCTTTTGAGTAATTCTGGAGGAAGAATTTGATGTTGTATGTTGATTTGAGTTTACTTGAGTATTTGCATGTTCATCTGACTCAGAATATCCTCGTTCTGATTCTTGGACCTGTTCAACTTCAACTTCGTCTATATCCTTTTTTGTTGATTCAGTATTGTTCACCTCTCTTACTGGAATTCCTTCATCAACTTTTATGTCAATACAATCACCAATTTATGCAGCCTCTTATTATAGCATATGTATCATTTATTGTTTGCAACATACCCTAAGAAGATTCCTTCATCATCCCTGTCATCATACTTGCCAAGGTTCTCATTATTATTTTGTATGTAGCACTTACTCCCAAATACTTTGAAGTGTTTGATTGAAGCATGTCTTCCATACCACAATTCATAAGGTGTTTTTTCACTGTGTGGTCTCAGGTGGGCTTTGTTAAGAACATGGACTATTATGTGTATTTCTTCTACCCAATAGGTTTGACCAATTTTCTTCTCATTCATCATTGGCCTGGCCATTTGCTGCATAGTTCTGTTTTCCCTCTCAACCACTCCATTTTGCTGTGGAGTTCTTGGGATTGTGTATTCTCTCTTGATCCCATGTTTATCACAGAATTCCTTGAAATCACTTGACATAAATTCTCCTCCTCTATCTGATCTTACTGCCTTTAACATATTTTCTGTTTGATTGTCAGTTAAAGCCTAAATATTTTAAATTTCTCAAATGCTTCAGCTTTTTCTTTGAGAAAATAAACCCAAGTAAGTCTGGACTAATCGTCAATGATCAACATAAAATACTTTTCCTTCCCTGTGCCTTCCTTTATTGATGGTCCACATAAATCCATATGAACTAATTAGAGTGGTTTCTCTGATGAAGTAGAGCTCTTGGATTTAAACTGTGTCTTGGTTAGCTTTCCTACATGACAGGGTTTACACACAGAATCTTGTGGCTTTGATATTCTTGGAAGATATTTTATTGCCTCAAGAGTTTTGAGTTTGATTAAGTGGTCAAAGTTTAGATGTCCAAGTCTCCTATGCCATAACCAACTTTCATCATGTTTTCTTAGATGACACTCTTCTCTATCTTCTTTCAGCACATATACATTGTTATCTGTACTTATGCCTTTAGCCACAACTTGTCCTAAGTTTACAGACTTTATCTTGCAATCCTTGGAAGTGAAAACCAATTCACATCCTCTATCACACATTTGACTTACACTGAACAAATTATGTTTCATCCCATCTACAAGCAGAACATCCTGAGATTTTCCTTTTCCATTACTTAAACTTACCATCCCTTTACCCTTGATTTTACATGGAGCGTCATTTCCAAAGGTTACATTTCCTTATTTTCTTTCACTTAGAGATAAAAACTTACCTTTGTCTCCCGTCATATGTGTTGGGGCTCAGAAATGTCCTATTTTCATCCACCTTTCCCTTCATCATTCTCCATATTTCATCGCCCCATTAACCTTTCACAATATCATTTCCATAAATATACTTGGGTTTCACCTTATTGTTCTCCACTTTATTCATTTTAGTATTAAAAGGGAATTTGTGATTAAATGTTAGAAAATTGACATGTTTTCATATATATCTCAAAAATGTGTGAGCTTTGTAATGTGTAGGAATATCTGAAGGATTAATTCAAAAGGACTTCTCAAATACTTCCTCTGCCATTTCAATATTTGAGGAGATAATTCAAGCCCATTCCAAGGAGAAGATCATGGAGATTTGGTTGGAATATCTTATCCAAGATATATGAGAGATATATGTGAGGATTTGAAGGGATTATATTTTGTAATAATGGGAAATAGGTTGAGAGAAAAGTGAATCTATAATAATGAGATGGTTATCTTATCTTCAAGGCCCTCATGTATAAAAAAGAGTGCTCTCTCTTCATGAGGATTCAATTAGAAGATGGAATTAGAGTAGTAATCAAGTAGAGAATTAGAGAAGTCATTAACGATATTCATTTGGATTTGAAAGAAAGGGATTCTTAGCTTTGATTCATGGATTTGGTTTTCACACTTTCATTATTCTTTTATAAAGATTGATTTGATTATTTTCATATAAGATTGATTCATTGGTGAGAGCTCGCATATGTTGTTGTGCCATTCAACTCTTCACATGTTGTATTTGCTTTTCCTTCATGTAGTTTTCCATTCCTAGATTAATTTCCTTCACGCAATTTCCCTTTCCTAGATTAATTTCTTTCACGCAATTTCCCACTCCTAGATTAAATTCATTTACGCAATTCAATTTTAGTCATGTGTTAGATTAATGATTCTATTTCAGTCGTGTGTTAGATTAATGATTCTATTTCAGTCGCGTGTTAGATTAATGATTCAATTTCAGTCATAGCTTAAACATTAGATTAGATTAGTTTCGCTTCAATTTTGCATATACTTTGCGTGTGCTTCGTCAGTTTACGAACCCCGGGTTGACAAATTAAATAGTTGGGAAAATACTACAATGCAATTAATTCAACATTAGTTCGGCCCAATGTAATGACTGTTGTCCCCTTGTTACAATTGTTGTTCCCTTTACAGGAAGTGTCGTTCATTTGAATAGGACAATTGTCGTTCCCTTTACAATTTTTGTTCCTTTACAGGTGTTTCATCTCTGGAGGCTGGGTATTGAAAAAAAAAGGTAAGAACCTACGTAGGCAACAAGTAAAATTCTTGTGCCAGTGCCTACCTTTGGCTAATGCATAGAGGTTGTTTTTAGGACATATTTAGAGCCCAACATTTTGGCGCCGCTGCTGGGGGAGCATGATGGATTGAGGTATTAGTTTCTTTTTCATTTTAATTCATGCAAGTGTGATATAGACGTGTTGGTAAGGGGTCATAGAAGCTTGTGAGAGGAGACT
This sequence comes from Picea engelmannii, assembly GCA_009831015.1. Lineage (NCBI taxonomy): Eukaryota > Viridiplantae > Streptophyta > Pinopsida > Pinales > Pinaceae > Picea > Picea engelmannii. Next base: position 136,151 of record ML790506.1, read on the forward strand.
CCTCATGTTCTCCCTACCAACTAGGTAAAAGTAGTTTCAATTCCTGCAAATTTCAATTTATGCAAGAGTGTTTAATTTCTGCAAGTGTGATCTAGACATGTTGGTAAGGGGACATAGAAGCTCGTGAGAAGAGACTCCTCATGTTCTCCCTACCAATTAGGTAGAAGTAATTTCAATTTCTGCAAATTTCAATTTCTACAAAATTAGTTTCAATTTCTACAAGTGTGATCTAGACATGTTGGTAAGGGGACATAGAATCTCGTGAGAGGAGACTCCTCATGTTCTCCCTACCAACTAGGTAGAAGTAATTTCAATTTCTACAAGATTAGTTTTAAATTTTGCAAGTGTGATCTACATGTGGTAGTTCTAAGGGTCATAGAAGCTCATAAGAGGAGACTCCTCACTGTCCCTACCAACTATCAAGAGTGTCTAATTTCCGCAACTGTGAAGAGTATTTTTTTATATGTTTTAATAAGAGTGTTTTTTTAAGTTTTTCATTTTGATTTGGGTGGTGTAAGAATCCTCTTTTAACATGATTTAACAATGAATGTTATCTTGGAACTAATCACTCAGATCCTTGCAGATGTCGGGATTTCCTCTTCCCATGAAGAGGAGATATTGACAAGGATCAAACATTCAAATACTCCTCCAGAAACAATTGAAGATCCAACATCTGAAGACTCTTATGCATCTGATGATGAACAATTGATTGAAAAGGAGATCGAGGAAGACGAAGAGGAGTTACAACATGATCTGAGCGAGGAACAACACACTTATGAAATCCTAATCTAACGATGGTTTCAAGCGAGTACTAGGTTAGATACATTTAGTTTTTCTTTTTATTTTTTTAATTCACAATTTCAACAACTAATTTCACATGTTCATGCATATTTTCGATTGTTATTTTCGAAATTGAAAGACAACATATTCTTATTACTCTTGCGTGCATGGCTACATTGGCTAATTGATTATACGTAACTACTCTCTCATTTCTAATTAGCGTAGTGTAGGTAGGGTTTTATTTTCAAGTTTTTTATTTTGTTTCAAATAAGTATTCTCTCCTCCGTGCTTTGTGTGATCGCGAGGATCATAAAGTAGGATGACTGATTTATTGATTTCAGGAATATCAATTAATTAACGAAAAGAAAATTTCGCCTAATCTATTTTTCGTCTTCCATTTGCTCACAAATTTGTAATAAGTTTGCGAAATCATTTTTTTATTTTTTTAAAAAGATAAATACATAAATAAAGTTTGTGCATGTTTCTGTCTGCAAATCAAGATGATAAAATAGTAAGTATGTTAGAAATATATGTAATGAATAAGAAGGTCTGAAATTTATGCAAGATAAGAGGCAGGTGACAGATAACTCATCCAATCTCGTTTTTAAGCTTCAGCCTGGTTTATTTTTTTGTTTTGCAGGCCATGTTCTTGCCTTTGTTTCTTATCCTGTAGATGCCTAAGCAATATATCATGAATTTTAAATGCGCAAAAGCCACCTCATAAGCTCGATCGAACAAATAAACAACTTGTAGGGTTCTTATTTTTATGCCCATCAATAATTTGACTATGACACGCGCAGGCTCACAAAAATTTCCTCTTTACTATTTTTAGGCTGTACATGCGAGAACGAAGCTGAAGATCGTATATTTCTCCCACCCACTACCTAGAATGCCTGGCCTCAACCTATCAAGTCCACCTCTGTCTTGACTGGACCTGAAACCCCTCTGTATCTAACGTTGACAATGGACCTTGTGCTAGGTATATACGAGACCTCCTAAGAATCTCATCCTAAGTGTGCATGACCAAACTGCAAATCACGAATGTGATTGCTCGACAGGGATCTAAAATAATAATAATAATATATACCCTCTAGTCCCCAGTAGGGAATCAAATATGTAGGCGGTCAATAACTCCCACAGGACCCTAATTTGGTTAAAACGAAATTCTTTATTTCACTATGCAGAAATATTTGCTTGCACATTACTCATGGATGTAATGTAAATAAAGAAAACAACGCTGAAGAAGATATGGAGAAGATATGCAGCCTTCACTAGGTCAAATGCAATTTCATGACACACATTCAAGTTACATGGCAGAACTAGATGGGATAAAGGGGCATTGGAATAACTAAATAAAGGAATGAGCAGGTAAGTTCATGTTGAGAGGGATCGACCAAGTAAGCAGATCCATTTGTTTCTCAGCATATCCCCGAAATTTGGTTTTAGATTTATATTTATTTCCTCGTAGTATCTTCGATACGTTCAACCAAATACATAGACTTTTTTCGGTCGAAGGCTACAAATCCCATTTATATATGAAGCAGCTCGCGTCTATAGTTCCAATCTAGCACATCTGTACAAATGGTTGCGTGATACTGGCAATTATCTGGCAGTTTTGTTGATAAAAATCGATGAAGATTTTTGGTTGTATTATCTCCAGACTGTCAGCCTTCATGCTATAACTAAAATCAAGTTACTGGACTCCCCAAAAATCGAAAGCGATATGCATATATTTCTGCAGGAATGGGTTACGAGTTTGCCAAATTTAGTTTGCTAGCTACACCTATTGTACCAGGCAGAATAATATCCGGGCGAAAGTTCTAACCATGTGCAACATGTCATTTTCTTGTGTTTTCTCATATGCCAATGTTCTTTCTGTTGGGCTACCTCGAGGATGGCAGGATGGAGCGACGAATGTTTGTGTTTGGATTCTTGGGCAAATAGTTTTGATTGCCAACATTGGAGATGCAAAGGCTATATTTGCAATGTCAACTACTAATAATGATCAGAAGAGTTCAAAAAATTCCAATTGCACTTTGAAATCTATTGTTGTAACCAGGGAACATAAAGAAATTTATTATCAAGAGAATGCTAGGATTCAGAAGGCTGGAGGTTATGTTGAAGCAATTGGACCCCTGCAGGGTTGCCTTGAAGTGTCTTGTGCCTTTGGTGATTGCCAATTTAAAAAGATGATGCTATCAAGTAGAGTCCAAGCACAATCTACGATGGAATTTGCAAGAATTTTGTAAGTGTCTCCTGAAGATTGGGTGCAAAATAATTGTTCAGACGGGTCAGGTGAAACAAGAGTGTCCACCAAGATGATATCCTTAAATGCTACTTTAAAAATGAGCTTCTACAACCCTGCCGCGTTATTTGGGGTTCACATGAATTCCACTCCCATGGATCTCATGTACTATCACCTTGTAGTTGCCTCAGGCCAGGTAAAGCAGTTTTATCAATCCAGGAAAACCCATTGCACTATATTTGTAATGTTGCAGGGCAAGAAAGTTCCTCTCTATGGAGGTGGTGTTAGTTTGATTAGATTTGATGCAGTTGGTGACGTTCCTCTAGACTTAACATATGATATCAAAGGCAGGGCTTATGTCTTGGGTAAGCTTGTTAAAACAAAATTCAACAAGCATGTTTACTGCAAAAATTGATATGGACTCAGCGACACTCATGAAATCCATATTACTGAAGAATGTTTGTAAGTATGACTAGTGCAGAAGAATACAATGTCACAGACAAAATCTTGTCTTTGATAATTGTGATCAACCTGCCAGCTTAATCGCTCGAGTGCAGAAACCATTTTTGATGACATGATAAGATTCATGAAGAAAATGGCTATCGATGCATGGACCTGGAGAGTGCTATGAAAGTTATATATTCGAAGCTTTGCAAAAATCCAGATATACCACGCACGTGCAGGTATAATAACAAATGATGAATTCATAGGTTTGGTCTGTAGCATGAGACCTGAGTAGTCGGTAGACACCACTTGTAAAAAATCATAATGGCCACTTTGTATTCTCAGCCGAGTGTGGTTCCTGCGAGGCTTATGTATTATTGGAATAGCAGGTGAAATCATTTTTCATTTGAAGCTTCAGATTTGAAGGCATTCTCAGCTGGCACGCCAACTGTTGGAGTGGCTTCTTTGAGGATAATATCGATGATGTCGGCATCGCCCCAAAGTCGAAGTTAATATCGAGATTCAAATAAGTGTAACTCAGGTCTCACTTTCCTGTCTGTTTCTTATCATTGCTAGGGTTCATTGTGGTGGGCAATGGTTCGGTGCTCGGTTCGTTCAATTAGTGCTTCCGTTTTCGGTGTTGATGGGAGCGTTTATGGAGCAGCTTCGGAGCCTCAGATACTCCTTTGTCGGTTTAGCGCACCTTTTATGCTACCAAGGCTTAATCCTTCTTAAAAGGAAACTTTAACACCACATGGTACATAACTCATACATGTATTATATAATCCACATGCATTTAAACAAATACACACATTCTACACAGAGTATTCATATGAGTTACTGCCATAATTAACAATCAATAACGTTTCATACTAATTCATATACACAACAAAAATCATGATAACATAAACAGTAGAGTCATGCAAAAACATGATTAAAACATAATCAGATACTTATCTTTTAACAGTGGTAGAATCCACCAACCAAGTGCAGGCCTTCCATGAACCTCCCAGCCTTAGACCACACTGCTCATCAGCTCAGCAATGGATCACCCCCGAGCTGGGAATAAGCTCCACCCCAAGACAAGGAATCCTAGGCTAGGCTGAGGTTATAGGGAAAACAACACACAACCACAAGGAAGGGTTTCTCTCCAAGGAACCTCCCACGCTCACTGCCCACAGACCTTCATTCCCCACATGCCTGTTCCACCCCAGGAGTATACACCTTCTCTGTCACCTGGAAAGTCCTTCGGCTGCTAATCTCCCTTGCCTTGGGTTACAGGAATAGGCCGGACCGGAAGTCTCTGGGCTCTATGGCAGTTACAAGGTTCCTTCAAGGAGTTCTCTCCTTCCTCTGCGCACTCTCTCACTTGGAGGGAGTCACTCACAGGTCCAACAACATGTTCTTCCAACTTCAACCACCTCTCTCACCTGGAGAGAGTGTTGTACAAACTGGCCAAAAATCCACACAGGATCAAACACTACACCTCCACCACAATCCACGGGAATCCAGACACGAACACCCCAGGGCAGCTCCAGACAGGTGCAACAGTATAACCAGGCTTAGTAGGGACGAGACACTTCTGTTTTCTCAATTTGGCAACACGGAATAGACTCACACTCTGGATTCTCAAGGATGCGTGACGAGTCGTCCACGTAGGGGTCGATTTAGACTTCCGATTTAGAACGGAGAAGGGGTGTACCGACTTTCCAGAACAAACAAAGACTCTTTTCCCAATCTATGCAGGCTTCTCGTTCAGGGAATATACACACCGGTTTTCTCAGAGCCAGACACAGACTTTTCAAATCACAGGGACGCACTAAGGTTATCTATAGGATTCGGGTTGGTAGTACTATCCAGGGCTCCGTACGCATTCAGACAATCGGGTAGAATGGAGGAGGAACACTTCTCACGACTCACCCTGGCCGTTTTATTCGGATGCGTCAGGGTTGACACTTGTCACCCATGAAACTGCATGCGTTCCACCAGCACGCATCTCCCTTGCATGTTCTCCCCTTGCCAGAAACTTAGGATAAAACATAAAATGCACGTCTTTTGGGATAATATTAAAATATTATTCCTAGGCTTAAGCCCCCTAGGCTCAACACTTAGCCCATTTTCCCACCTTCCAGCCCCTAATTCCTTGCCCACCCTATGGATTCTTAGTCCCCCTTCACTCATTCATCGTGGTCGGTGTGCACATGGTGGTGTTTATATTTTATTAATTGTTCTGCGTGATTACATATACAACAGCAGGCTCCTGATCTTCAACACTCAGGTTCCCTGGCCTAACAAACACATAAGCCTCCAGCTTATAAAAACGTGGCTCACCAGCCTATAAAACATAATTACAATTCCTTTCAGAACATGGTTTACAATGGGGCTCGGCCTTGGGGACACTACAATCCCCCTCCCCTTATTGTTGCACTGTCCTCAGTGCAACTTTACACAACATCTGCAAGATTTTCAAAAATTTTCAAAAAGATGTGGGTACTCTTCCCGCATAACATCTGCATGCTCCCATGTCATGTCCTCAGGACCGTACTAGGTCCATTGGACCTTTACAATCTCTATGGCTCGATTCCGGAGCTGTTTTCTTTTCCTGTCCAATACGCGCACATGATGAACTTGCAGGACACCTTCTGGTTCCACCTGAATCACATCCCAATCAATCACATGATTAGCATCAGGTACATATTTCTTAAGCAATGAAACATGAAACACATTATGCACAGTCATAGATGCAGGTAGTGCAAGCATGTATGCAACTGGCCCAATCCTTTCCAGGATCTCAAATGGCCCACAAAATCTTGCTGCCAACTTGGCGTAACTTCCCAGCTTCAGGGAACTCCTGTTAGTTTTCACTTTCAGGAAAACATGGTCACCCACTTTGAATTCTCTATGGGTTTTGTTACTATCAGCGTAACTTTTCTGTCTGTCCTGGGCAACTTTTAGATTCCGTTTAATTTTTATTATTTGATCTTCCATCTCTTTGAGTAGCTYAGGCCCAACTACTACTCTGTTAGCTGGATTATCCCAGCTCACTGGAGTGTTGCACCTCCTTCCATAAAGCACTTCGAATGGGCTCATCTTCAATAATGCATGATACCCATTATTATAGGCAAATTCTACCAAATGCAGGTAGTCTTCCCACCTTGATGGTTTATCCATCACATACATTCTCAACATGTCTTCTATTACTCCGTTCACTCTCATTGTCTGTCCATCAGACTTGGGATGATACACTGTACTAAAGTTTAGATTCATTCTGAATCCTTTGAACAGTCCTTTCCAGAAATTCGAAGTGAACTTCGGGTCCCTATCAGACATAATTGTCTTAGGAATTCCATGCAAGCGTGCAAATTCTTTTAAAAAGATATCAGCAACATCAACTGCTCTGTGGGTGGTTTTCAGTGGAATAAAATGGGCAGCTTTAGTAAGCTTGTCCACCACCACCATGATTGAATCATGCTGCTTGCTTTTTCTAGGTAGTCCGATGATAAAATCCATTGTTACCATGTCCCATTTCCATTCAAGAATAGGTGAAGGCTGCAACAACCCTGCTGGGTGCCTATGCTCAGCCTTAACCTTCTGGCACTCCATACATCTGGTGATGTATTCAATGATTTCTTTCTTCAAACCCGGCCACAAATAATGGCTTTTGACTGCTGCCACAGTCTTCTGATATCCAGGATGTCCAGCATAAGCCACGTTATGCATCTCCTTTAGAATTTCCAGCTTCAATTCTCAGAAATTGGGTACATACACTCTGTTTTTATACAGAAGTAAGCCATCAGTTCCCAAGGTGTAACTTTCCTTGGTTGGTGGTCTCTCACGCTGCTGTAGCTTTGCTACAATACTTTTGTACTGCAAGTCAGCATTTGTAGCTTCCAAAATTCTATCTTTAATCTCAGTCTGGTACATGCTAATGGCTGCAACATGTAATTTGTGCACTTTTCTGCTGAGTGCATCAACCACCTTATTTTCTTTCCCTTTGATATGCTTGATATCAAAGTCATATTCGCACAGAAACTCCATCCATTTGATTTGCCTGGCACTTAAGGTCGGCTGATCAAATAAATACTTCAGACCGTTATGGTCTGTTCTCAACTTGAATCTCTTGCCCATGAGGTAATTTCTCCATTTCCTCAAGGCGTGGACGATTGCTACCAGCTCTAAATTGTGAGTGGCATAATTCTTCTTATGTTCCTTCAACTTTCGGGATTCATAACAAACTACAAATCCCTCTTGGCTGAGAAATCCTCCCAGCCCCTCCTTACATGCATCTGTGCACACTACGTAATCCTTGTCTGGATCTGCAATCTTCAGGATCGGAGCACTAGTTAGCAGCTGCTTCAATTGTTGGAAGCTACTCTCACATTCTTTAATCCACTGGAACTTCTTCTCCTTCCTTTGCAAGGAAGTGATAGAATGAGATATCTTTGAGAATCCGACTATAAACCTCCTATAGTAGCCTGCCAGACCCATAAAATATCTAACTTCTGCCACATTCCTTGGCGCTGGCCATTATCGAATGGCCTCTACCTTTTCAGGATCCACAACGATCCCTTCTTCAGATATAATGTGTCCCAAGTAATGGATCTGCCTTTGGTAAAACGAGCACTTGCTCAGTTTTGCGTACAGCTGGTGTTCTCTCAACACCTGCAGCACCATTCTCAGGTGTTGTTCATGTTCTTCCTTTGTCTTGGAATACACCAAGATATCGTCCAGGAAGACCATGACAAACTTGTCTAAACAATTTCTGAACACTCCATTCATTAAGCACATGAAAACAACAGGCGCGTTGGACAGCCCAAACGACACCACCGTGAAATCGTAATGACCGTACCTTGTTCTAAAGGTGGTCTTACTGATGTCCTCATCCTTTATTCTCACTTGGTGGTGTCCAGATCTGAGGTCTATTTTTGAAAATATTTTTTGCATCCTTCAACTGATCAAAAAGATCATCAATCCTTGGCAGAGGATACTTGTTCTTGACAGTGACCTTATTCAACTGTAAAAAATCAATGCACAGTCTCAACATCCCATCTTTCTTCTTCAGGAATAGGATCGGGGCTCCCCAAGGTGACACACTGGGGCAAATGTAGCCTTTCTTTAGTAGCTCTTCGAGCTGCAATTGCAACTCTTTCATCTCTGGCGTACTCATTCTATAAGGAGCCTTCGAAACTGGAGTTGCTCCAGGCATCAAATTTATAGGAAAATCAATGTCCCTCTTCAGAGGTAGTCCAGGTACCTCCTGAAATATGTCCTTGAATTTCTTCAGTACTTCATGGTCTTCCAGATTCGAGACTTCATCTCGGGATGCTTCTTCCACCCGAGCTACAATTAATTGACAGCCTTTCCGGTAACATTTCTTCAGCTGCATGGCTGAGATTTCCCTCACAACCATGGCTATGGGAATTCCTTGGACTATTACCTGATTTCCCTCCTTGTTCAGGCATGTAAACCTCTTTTTACGGCAATCCAGAAGGGCATGGTGCTTGTCCAACTAGTCCATCCCAATTAAGCAATCGTATGAGCCTAAAGGCAGAATATTCAATTCAGCCTTAGTGCTCATTCCTTTCATGTCCACTGAACATGACTTAACCAATTCAATGACCTTCCTCTTGGTCCTTGTGGCCAACTGCACTAACCAAGACTTCTCATGTTTGTTTCTCGTTAGATGCAAACTTTCCACCACTCTAGGATCTACATAACTATGGCTAGCCCCTGAATCAATTAAAATAACAAGTGGTCGGTTGTTGATCGTACCTTCCACTTCAATCATGTGTGATTGAAATTCTGTTTGCTTGTTGTCCAAGGCTACGTAGATCCTAGACATTCTGCTGCCCATATCCTCCACTGTTTTAGCTTGTTGAACAGTATGGACAGTTCTTGCTTTGTCTTTTCTGTGGGGGCAATCTCAGTACCTATGATTTCCTTTACAGCCCCAACACTCCATAGGTGGCGGTCTTGGCACCTGCTCACTCCCTTCAACTTTCCTGGTCTCTCTAAAAGATGACTGTCCACAAGGAGTGTTTCTGAAAAAGGAAGGCTTGTTTCTCTTCTGCCTCTGTTCCTTCTTAAACTTCCTCTGATCATTCCAAGCCTTCCGAAGGATGGGCCTTTCTCCTTGGTGTTCATACAAGCATTTCGCCTTTCTTATTGTTTCTTCCATGGTCTTAGGATCATCATATTGAATCTTGTCACTCATGGAAGGTGGCATTCCACTCAGATATCTCTGAATCTTGACAGCCTCATATTTGATGAATGGAACATACTTCAGTAGTTCTAGGAAACTTTGTTCATACTCATCAATAGTCATGTTGCCTAGCTTGAGTTCGAAGAACTTATTCATCTTTCTGTCATAATACCTTTTTGTCAGGTATTTCTTCTCAAAATACCTCTTAAATTCATTCCAAGTGACCTCTTTCTCTCTGATGTGTTGCACCTGCACAAACTGATCCCACCACATGGATGCTTTTCCTTTCAGTTGGTACATTGCAATTCTTCCTTCTGCATGGGCGGAATAATTTTGCAGTTGGAAGTATTTATTCATGCCAAGCAACCATGTCTCAGAATCCTCCTCCTTCTTATGTTCTTCATCGAATGTTGGAGGATTAAGCTTGTTCATATCCCCTTTCAATTCCTCCTTTCCAAATTTTCGATGTTTTCTGGTAGGGGATGGGATTGAACTACTGTGTGTCTTCCTGTCAGAATGTCTTTGTGAGCGACTAAGATGTCGGCTACCAATCCTCGACCTACTTCTTCTCCCATGGGTTCTGTGACTCTCCGTCGTACTTGAGTCTCTTCCCTTCTCGAGTTTCTTCTCTATTCTTTCCAGGCTCTTCAAAATTTTTAAGTTTAATTCACCCTGCGGATCCCTGACTTTCATGAGCTTTCGACTATCAGCTCGACGAGCCTTGGCCTCTCTTTGAAATCCTTCAATGATTTTCATTATGTGTCCTTCCTTATCCTTCTCTTTTCCATGCCCATTGGAGTTCAATCCTTCGACTCCCAGGTTAACATCCTTTCCTTCCTGTTTGTTTTCTGTTTTGGGGGTAATCCACACCTTTCCCCACTCCATACTCGATGTTGGTTAACTGGAGTCTTGACCTCCGTTGAACTATGCACACGCACTGTGCAATTAAATTCGAAGTTTGTCAGGCTATTAAACCTTCAGGAACAATCCACAACATTTATAAGCCAATACGAACAAGAACAAAAGACATTTCGATTCAAATAAGTTTTCTGAGCTCTCGTTCGGCTCTGCAATTTTCGGGTTTTCAAAACTTTCATTTTTGGCACTTCGGGATTTCGAGACTTCGGGTTTCGGGGTTTCAGACTTTCTTTCCTTTCCAACCCCTGACTTCCAAAATTTCGGTTAACGTTACCCTCCGGGCCCATATAGTACAGTGGTCACCCACAACTACGGTGGCACATGGCACGTTAATGAGGGTCCATGTCGCTTTTAACGACGTCATCGGGTCCCACCACTCTCGCTTTTCTTCTCGACCCACTAGCACGTGGTACATCTCCATGTGTCCACGTCCATTCCTAGTAAAATCCAACGGTCATATCTTTCTTAGATATACAGCGCAATTCCTTTCGGCGTTCCGGGGTTTCGGGCATCGGAAGTTCGTGCATCCACACATCTTGAACTTCCATTTGCTGAAATCATGAAATCATTGTCTACTAACTTACTTGATCCAACGGTCAAGTTCTTCTCCCACAATCTATGGTGTATATTGTTTCGGGATTTCGGGTTTTGAGGGTGTTCACCTCTTCTCACCTCCCATCTCCCAAAACGTCGATTTCTTCTTCAATCATACCCGCTACCTTAATCAACTTTTCCGTTTCTTTCTGCAGAATCAGAACCCCCGAATTACCTAGGGAGGCCTAGCGCAAGCTAGCTCTTTCTCTCTCTCTCTCTCCGTTCCCATGTGATCATGGGTCATGATCACAGTTCAAATAAATGCAGTGCCTCTTTGTATTTCGTGCCTCGGTGCTACAGTGATGTCGAATCATTCGACTTTGCAACCGTCGTACCCTGATAGAGATAGTGACCGGTCAATAGGGACAAATCCCTACAGGGTTAGCAAATGGCCAATAGGAACAAATCCCAATAGGGCTGGAGAACAACCAATGAGAACAGGCCCCGTCGCACAGTTAAGTGGAGTACAAGTGGCAAAGGGGAAATGTGACACGGTAGTCAATAGGACAGGAGGAGGCCCCATTTCACACGCCACACTATTCTGGATTCCCCCACCCCCCCTCATTAAAGGCAGAATGGAAAGGGGGTCCCAGAATGAGGCCTCAGTCGTAGATCTGGGTGGGTGGACTCTGGCCGTCCAGATCTGCTCGCTACTTACCTTAATCCGCATTCGCGCCCCAACTTAAAGCCGACATCTCTTCCTCACATCGGACAGTCATTACAGACCTTGAGATTCCCTAAAGGAATCTCGTTCGTTCATCGGGACTTAGCCACATGCTAACGTCTCGACATTATGGGTCAGGATTTATCAAGGCGAGAGCCCGAGTTCTTGTCAATGGAACTCCCGAATCCCCGATCCCCGATTTCTCGAAACGGGTAATCTCTCGACACGTCGCCTCCTTAAATTGGTCGGTCCAGATCTATCCTGGGATTTCCACCATGGAAAGTCCCGATCCCTTGTTACCAGGACTCCCGATATCGTGATTCCCGATTTCCCGAAATGGGGAATCTCACGACACGTGGCCTCCGTTGTTCGGATGGTCTAGATCTATTTCCGGGCTTTCGCCCCTATTCACTGGGGTTTTAACCCTCGAATATCTCCTGACAAATCCAATGGTTGTCGGGTTTTCTAGCTGAGATCTGACAACTCAGACGGTTACTAACTAATTCGGGATTTCGCATATCGCAATTTCCACACTCCTGTGCAATTCTAAAGGGCTTTAAACCCCGTGCACACTTTCCACATCTAACGGTCATGAGGGTTCACCTTCCCTCCCGAAAAAATCCTAAAGCTCCTACACTTCTGGTGTGGAGTCCTCTCTCCCTGTGGACTTATACCACACTGGCTGCGGTTTGATAACCCCGCTATACATCCTGAGCTTAAAAACTCGTCAAGTAACTCCTTGACACTTTGGAGCAAACCAGGGTCCGAAATTGGCCTTCCAGACCCAATTTCCCCTCGCATTCTTGGTCCAAAGACCGCTCCACTGGCCCATCTAGGCTCAGTGTCGAAACCTTGGCTTTGATACCAAACTGTAGCGCACCTTTTATGCTACCAAGGATTAATCATTCTTAAAAGGAAACTTTAACACCACATGGTACATAACTCATACAAGTATTATATAATCCACATGCATTTAAACAAATAAACACATTCTACACAGAGTATTCATATGAGTCACTACCATAATTAACAATCAATAGTGTTTCATACTAATTCATATACACAGCGGAAATCATGATAACATAAACAATAGAGTCATGCAAAAACATGATTAAAACATAATCAGATACTTATCTTTTAACAATGGTAGAATCCACCAACCAAGTGTAGGCCTTCCACGAACCTCCCAGCCTTAGACCACACTGCTCATCAGCTCAGCAGTGGATCACCCTCGAGTTGGGACTAAGCTCCACCCCAAGACAAGGAATCCTAGGCTAGGCTGAGGTTACAGGGAAAACAACACACAACCACAAGGAAGGGATTCTCTCCAAGGAACCTCCCACGCTCACTACCCACGGACCCTCATTCCCCACATGCCTGTTCCACCCCAGGAGTATACACCTTCTCTATCACCTGGATAGTTCTTCGGCTACTAATCTCCCTTGTCTTGGGTTACAGGAACAGGCCGGACCGGAAGTCTTTGGGCTCTATGGCATCTACAAGGTTCCTTCAAGGAATTCTCTCCTTCCTCTGCGCACTCTCTCACCTGGAGGGAGTCGCTCATAGGTCCAACAACCTGTTATTCCAACTTCAACCACCTCTCTCACCTGGAGAGAGTTGTACAAACTGGCCAACAAGCCACACAGGATCAAACACTACACCTCCACCACAATCCATGGGAATCCAGACACGAACACCCCAGGGAAGCTCCAGACAGGTGCAATAGTATAACCAGGCTTAACAGGGATGAGACACTTCTGTTTTCTCAATTTGGCAACACGGAATAGACTCACACTCTAGATTCTCAAGGATGTGTGATGATTCGTCCACGTAGGGGTCGATTCAGACTTCTGGTTTAGAACAGAGAAGGGGTGTACCAACTTTCCAGAACAAACACAAACTCTTTTCCCAATCCACGCAGGCTTCTCGTTCAGGGAATATACACATCGGTTTTCTCAGAGCCAGACACAGACTTTTCGAATCACAGGGACGCATGAAGGTTCTCTGCAGGAGTCGGGTTGGTAGTACTATCCAGGGCTCCATACGTGTTCAAACAATCGGGTAGAATGGGGGAGGAACCCTTCTCACGGCTCACCCTAGCCGTTTTATTTGCATGCGTTAGGGGTGACACTTGTCACCCATGAAACTGCATGCGTTCCACCAGCACGCATCTCCCTTGCATGTTCTCCCCTTGCCAAAAACTTAGGATAACACATAAAATGCACATGTCTTTTGGGATAATATTAAAATATTATTCCTAGGCTTAAGCCCCCTAGGCTTAGCCCCTAGGCTCAACACTTAGCCCCTTTTCCCACCTTCCAACCCCTAATTCCTTGCCCACCCTATGGATGCTTAGTCCCCCTTCACTCATTCATCGTGGTCGGTCTGCACATGGCAGTGTTTATATTTTATTAATTGTTTTGCATGATTACATATACAACAACAGGCTCCTGGCCTTCAACACTCAGGCTCCCTGGCCTAACAAACACATAAGCCTCCAGCTTATAAAAACTTGGCTCACTAGCCTATAAAACATAATTACAATTCCTTTCAGAACATGGTTTACAATGGGGCTCGGCCTTGGGGACACTACAGTCGGGCTTCTCACGTAGTGAAAGTTGGATACGTTTTTTTTTTGTCTTAGGAGGGGCAGAGTGCAGGGAAATGGCAAAGGTCAAAGTTGGATAAAACAAGCAAACAATTGATGCTAATGCTATATAAGGAATGCAGACGCAGAATGGATGCTAGGGGCCACAAATTTTCTCCTAACAACTGAAGCATTCATTGTGGCTTGCTGGCGTAGGTATATGAAAGTTAACAGGCATTGTTTGTCTTGTTTTATATAATAAAATTTAATTCTTTTTCTTTTATTTGTTTTTTTATTATTCGTTTGTTTTATTATAAAAGGATTATGATAACAAAAAAAAATTGTTGTTTGTTTTATTATAAAATTGGTTTTAAATAGTTTCATTTTTTATTTTTATTATTATAACAATAAAAAAAAAATTGTTTGTTTTATGATAAAGTTTTGTTTTAAAACAATTTCATTTTATTTCTTTTGTTTTATTATAAAAATATATAAAACAAACATCTACATATATATGTGTGTGTGTGTGTGTGTGTGTAATAATAAAAATCTTAGGTAAAACATAAACATAAAATAAAATAAAAATCATAAAAGATAAAAACAAATTATAAAAATAAAAACAACAAAAATAAACAAAATTGCAAATGGAATCTTTTATAAATTCCCGAAAACAATATGGAAACATGTTTTTACAATTTTACGCTAAGAAAGCAATCAATGATGAAACAAGCGCACACAACGACCACGACAAGAGGTATAAAAACACATTTTATTTTTACTTTGTCGCATTTATACCTCTTTCTGCATGATATGTTTTCTTCGAACATCTCACAAGTTTTTCATGCAGGATTTGTACTAAGTTTTTTCAGGTGCGCGGTCGATCGCATCTTGCTGCTGAAGTGATTTTCAAACAATCAAAAAAACTTTTGAAAAAAGACATGCTTTCTTGTCTGCTTGAAGGAATTGTATCATAAACATCATGATGTTCGCAGTTACACAAAAACTTTTTCATAAACCCATTTGCGTCATGAATGTCTTCCTCCACTTCTCCTTCAAAGCAGATTGATTATCCCTGTGTTGAAGACCATCTTCCATTTCGTTATCCTTCATGGCTTCACACACGCCTAATTTTCTGAGTTTCATACATCTCTTTATCTTTTTCAGTTCAGTTTTCCTTGTCAATAAAACTATCCAGCTCCCTTTCCATGACTACATTGCCTTGCCATACACACTGTTATTACTGAGATATTTTCATTTATAGTCCTACCACTTGTTTTATCAGAACTCATGTTGACTGATGTGGGATTCCTTAAGGCCCACCTTTCAACAAGTCTTGCCCCATCGACCTCAACACCTTATCTGGGATATAGACTAGAGTCCATTTTGAGTACCTGGAGGCTTGCATTCCTTAATGGCAAGTTCTCCCACTGACAATCAATGGAATACATCAATGTCCCTTGATCGTCAGATCTTACAAGTGGCTCGACATCAGCTCATTCATTCGCACTTCACAAGATGTACTCGGGTACCTTGGCACTCATTGACATCAATGATGAGTTGCCTTGCACTGGTTAACGACATTCATCATTGGTCGGTAATCCAATGACTTCTTTTCATGCTCGACATCAACACATTCATTCGTATGATTAGAATTGTACCATCAGGTTTAGCAATGGGTGAATACTATACACTTTTTCATGACTCCATCAGCAGTTGCAGCCGTATTTTTCAACTATCTGAGAGTACTATAGTTCCACTTTCATACTTTGTCTTTTCCATGATTCGTTCAATAGAACTTCAGATTCCTCCACTTCACATTCTCTAATCCAGCAGACAACAGTCGCAGCTATAGTAGTAGTCACTTTTCACATGATCCTGTAGTAGTGACATCTTCCATGCTCTAGTAGCCGCATCAGCCATATTCCTATTGCATAGTTCATCAACATTTTGGATAAGTGGAGGTATGTTATTTTCTAAACTTTAATCATGTAATTCCTCAACTGATAGCAATGAATAATTTGGAAACTTCCCTCACCAGGTTCCCTTTCCTTTTCACTTATACGACTTATGCCACGTTGCATGAGGACATGCAACCAGTTCAGTTGGGGGGTAGGGGACTTTATTCACTGTCATCATTCCACTTTTCCACGACCATCATTCCATTTTTCGTCTCATTTACCATTTATGAACATTTCTTTTCCAACAATACTCTATTGGGATTTACTTTATAAGCACTAATATACATATTGGCATGGTTCACAAATATACAAAAAAAAGGGATTTCTTATACTCAGTGATGTTTCCTTATGCACATTGATAGCATATATTTTCCAGTAAGAATATGGGTAAATTATTATCATAACAGCAAGAGAACAAATAACGAAATGAATGTTGTTAACACAAGAACCAACATTCATTATATTCATGGTTGTCACACAAGAACCAACCATAAGAAAAATGTCATTTGTTACTCATGTAAATCCCATCCTAGAAAACATTCATTATCATCACTCAAAGCCAATGTTTAGATGCCAAAATTTCTTGAGAAGATCCATGCATGGTTGCATGAGGACATGCAACAAGTTAAGTTGGGGGGTATGTTGGGGCTCAGAAATGTCCTATTTTCATCCACCTTTCCCTTCATCATTCTCCACATTTCATCGCCCCATTAACCTTTCACAATATCATTTCCATAAATATACTTGGGTTTCACCTTATTGTTCTCCACTTTATTCATTTTAGTATTAAAAGGGAATTTGTGATTAAATGTTAGAAAATTGACATGTTTTCATATATATCTCAAAAATGTGTGAGCCTTGTAATGTGTAGGAATATGTGAAGGATTAATTCAAAAGGACTTCTTGAATACTTCCTCCACCATTTCAATATTTGAGAAGATAATTCAAGCCCATTCCAAGGAGAAGATCATGGAGATTTGGTTGGAATATCTTATCCAAGATATATGAGAGATATATATGAGGATTTGAAGGGATTATATTTTGTAATAATGGGAAATAGGTTGAGAGAAAAGTGGATCTATAATAATGAGATGGTTATCTTATATCCAAGGCCCTCATGTATAAAAACGAGTGCTCCCTCTTCATGAGGATTCAATTATAAGATGGAATTAGAGTAGTAATCAAGTATAGAATTAGAGTAGTCATTAACAATAGTCATTTGGATTTGAAAGAAAGGGATTCTTAGCTTTGATTCATGGATTTGGTTTTCACACTTTCATTATTCTTTTATAAAGATTGATTTGATTATTTTAATATAAGATTGATTCATTGGTGAGAGCTCTTATATGTTGTTGTGCCATTCAACTCTTCACATGTTGTGTCTTCTTTTCCTTCATGTAGTTCTCCATTCCTAGATTATTTTCCTTCATGCAATTTCCCATTCCTAGATTAATTTCCTTCATGCAATTTCCCTTTCCTAGATTAAATTCATTTATGCAATTCAATTTTAGTCGTGTGTTAGATTAATGATTCTATTTCAGTCACATGTTAGATTAATGATTCAATTTTAGTCGTAGATTAAACGTTAGATTAGATTAGTTCCGCTTCAATCTTGAATATACTTTATGTGTTCTTCGTTAGTTTACGAACCCTCGGTTGACAAATTAAATAGTTGGGAAAATACTACAATGCAATTAATTCAACATTAGTTCGGCCCAATGTAACGACTGTTGTCCCCTTGTTACAATTTTTGTTCCCTTTACAGGAAGTGTTTTTCATTTGAGTAGGACAACTTTCATTCCCTTTACAATTGTTGTTCCTTTACAGGTGTGTCATCTTTGGAGGCTGGGTATTGAAAATTGAAGGTAAGAACCTACGTAGGCAATAAGTAAAATGTGTCTGCCAACACTTACCTTCGGTTGATGCATAGAGGTTGTTTTTAGAACATATTTAGAGCCCAACAATATGTTTCGAGCATCCACTATCAATATACCATGGGTTCTTTTGTCTTTGAGTTGACAACACTAGTCCACACTTGTCATTTTCTTTCTTCTTCCAAATCTTGACATTTTCAGTAGAAGGATTCAAATCTGGCTCGTAGTTCCTTAAGCGAGAGTCTACAAATTTATGTCCAAAATTATGGCAGGTGTAACATTTTGGTTCATTGAATAAAGGATCATAACGATTGTTATGCTTAACCTGTGCCATTTTTCCAGCAATCACATGATTCAAAGTCTATGATTGTTTGTTACTTGGCTGTCTCATTCTTTGTTGTGGTAGATATCTATTCCTTGAGTGTTTCGATTGATCATATCTAAATCTTAAAGAATAGTTTACAACTTTGTGACCAAAGTTAGAAAAAAAACAACAATATCCATAGAAAAATCCTTTGTACCTGGAAAAATGGTTGTCTTCTTTGAGAAGGTCGATTTCTTTGTTCTACAGTTTCAATTCTGGTACTTTTTCTTTCACTCTTCCTTGGTGGTTGATTATATTCCTCTGTTTCTCCATATTTGTTGTTGTCAATGAATATAGATTTGACAAACTTGATGGAATATTTGTTGCTTGGCTGACTACAACTTGATCCTTCTTCATAACCCAAACCAATTTTCAAATTTGGATTCCTTTGTTGATTCAGAATGGTGGTTAATCCTTCCGAGGCTTTAATTCTTGGAAGATTTTGGAGATACAATGCTTTGAACTTCTCCATCTCTTTTCTGGTCTTTACTACCTCTTCCTCCAAGGCTTCACATATTTCCTTCTTCTCTGATAACTGTTGTTTCAGAATGTCCTCTATTTTCTTTGCCTCTTCTAACTCCACCTTTAGCAGGGCAAAGTCTTCATCATTCTTTTCAAATTGAATCAACAACTAATTTTTTTTTCTTTTCCCGAGTCCGAGTCTGTCAATTTCCTCTAAGGCACTCATTAGTTCACCTTCCATATCAACCACAACTTTTTCATCATTAGAATCACCTCCTGCGCTTTTATTATCATAATCCTCTTTGGCCATAAGCATGAATTCATTTACCTTATCTTCACGGGAAGAGTCATTATATGTGTCTTTTGAAGAGTCATCATTGTTTACGCATAAACTTTTCTTTTTATCAAATCTTTTGGATTTGTACTTCTTTTCACCTTTAGAATTATGATCCTCCTTATTGTGTGGACACTTAGATGCAAAGTGACCTATATTTCCACAGTTAAAACACAAGGGAAACTTGCCTTGATACTTGCATGATCCTTTCTTTAGTCTTCTCACAAATTTTGCTTCAATTTCATCAGGCTCAGAATCCTCATCCTTATCTGCTTTAAATGGTGCTTCTCTAGAGGTGGGTTTATCTTTACCTATCCTCATTTCATATGCAGTCAACATTCCTAGAAGTTGATCAAAATCCAAAGATTTTAGATCATTAAGTTCTTCTATAATAGAGACCTTTGGGTTGAACCTATCTGGTAGAGATCTCAAAATATTCTAAACCAAAGAGGGTTCCTCAATTTTTTCACCAAGTGCTTTCATTGCATTTACTAGTTCTTAAACTCTTAGAAAGAACTTCCCAATAGTTTCATCCTCTTTCATATTTAGCTGTTCAATTTGTACTATGTGGGTTTGAAGCTTGGTGTCCTTTACCTTCTCATTACCTTCATAACTTCTAATGAGTTTGTCCCACATTTCTTTGGCAGTTTCTAAGTGCATAACGTTTACAAATTCTTCTTCTGCAAACCCACTCAGAATAGCATTCATAGCCTTAGCGTTGAAGATAAACTCTAGCTTGTCATATTTATTAGCTAGTACAACTAGATTTACATAACCAGTCTCTACCACATCCCAGACATCTGCACCTAAATCCATTATGTAAGTTCTCATCCTAACTTTCCAGAAGGAAAAGTTTGTTCCATTGAACAGGGGGGACTTATTGATTGAAGTTCCTTCATGGCTTGACATGTTTAATCTTACTGATCTACCTTTAGATAAAAGGAACTAATTCTGATACCAATTGTTGGACAACTAAGAGGGGGGGTGAATCCGTTGTTACTATTCTTAAACAATTATACCCATTTTAAACTCTTCACAGAACACTCAATCATGATCACAATGATACAGGGAAGTAAGCACTAGAATATTAAACATCAATCACACACATGAAATACACAGAGATAGATATTTCCTGAGGAAACCCATAAAGGGAAAAACCTCTTCTTCTTGATATGATAAGCAATCTTTATTTTATTTACATTATCATTCTTATGAGAACCAACTCATTGTGAGGCTACCACCTCTGTATTGCAAGTTGCAACTTG
This sequence comes from Picea engelmannii, assembly GCA_009831015.1. NCBI lineage: Eukaryota > Viridiplantae > Streptophyta > Pinopsida > Pinales > Pinaceae > Picea > Picea engelmannii. The sequence continues at coordinate 156,842 of ML790506.1, forward strand.
CTGAGAGCACCAACTCTCTGGTTTCTCTAGCACCCACTAGAAGGAAGCACCAACTCCCTGAGTGTTCTAGCACCAACTGGATGGAAGAACCAACTTCCAGTCACACGGGCACCAACCTGTATAACAGAGAAAAATAGTTCTCCCTTACATCACCCTACCACCCTAGTTTTTCTGGTTGTAACCAGATGGAAGCTACAACTCCCTATTCTTCAAGCACCCACTTGAAAATTTGAGGACACCAATCCTCCCAAGCACCTCACAAGCACCCTGAAATATAAAAAATTTGTTACTGAAACTTATTACAGTGATACAGTTTTTATATATAGCTTACCAGTCTCATCATTGTATTGTTGCACTGATATGCTCTGCCTGCATCAGTGTCTTCCTACTCACATTCTTATTTGAGTTTTTTGTTCTTCTTCTATGTCTCTGGCATGCGCACCTCGACCTTCTCTTTCTTTCTCATATATGCATTTCTATTATATGTGCTACACTTCTTCTCTGTCCTTCAACTACTGCACACAGACTGCTTTTAACCATATGAATCAATCTCCATAGCAACAACCTCCTCTTCTTTGTTCTACATATATTTATAATCCCAAGTCCTCTGCAAGATCATACAACTAACACTTCCTCCACTCTGGCGATTACACAAAGTATGTTCTTCATTCATGGACGTTATAACGAGACTCTTTGGATTCTCTGGTAGCTAAAATCTTTGACATTTTCCCATCTATCCATCATCTCTATGATGAGTCTTCATACCATTGACAGATATCTCGAGACTCTTCAGCTTCTCTGGCAGTTTTTTTTCTTGTGGGATCATCATCAGTGCCCGTTATGTTGAGATTCCTTAGCTTCTCTGGTAGTCGAGACTCTTCATATTCTCTTTCGATCACCATGAAGCCTCTTCGAATTCTCTGTGTAGAAACAATCAGTGGCTTTTGGCAATGCCCTAGAGATCCTCCGTGCGCTCATGCTCTTGGTGCCCTTTTCCCTTTCTACGAAAAAACTACACAATGGGTGCTATCTCTTCTAGCTAATCCCCTTCCTTTCACGTGACCACCGGTAGTGACCAAGCTCCTAACCAATAGTCATTTCACGATTTCGCATTTCGGGTGATCAACAGTGAGTCACCTTGGTTTTCTTGATTCACGAAACTCCGAAATGGAGCCTAGCACCGCTAGCTCCTTCCCTTCTCTTCCGCTAATGTGACCACAGGCCTACACCAATAGGCGCTTCGCGATTTCACACTTAGGGACATTGTGAACTTTGTGAATTCACTCACCTATCATCTCCAAATTCACGATCCCTGAATCGACCAATTTCTCGAGACCATATCGACGGTCCTCGATTCCCTTGCAATCAACAACTCAGATAAACTTCGTGACTTCGCATTTTGCAACTTTGGAAAATAGCTTCCTCTGTGCTCCAGATTCCCAAACTCCCAATATCCATGGGTGCCAAATCGATGGCTCACGCTCCTTAGTGATCCAACGGTCCAGATCTCACTTTCGCGAATTATGACTTCGTTCTTCGTCCTGTTGGATCAACGGTCTAGAATGATTCCTTGAGCAATAGTTGGGATCACTTTCTGCATTTCAGGATTTCACGTTTCGCAATGTCGAAGGCTAGAGCACCTCCCTTCTTCCGAGTCCCGATTCTCCGAATCCTGCTCCAGATCGACGTAGTTCTCCCGATTCACAATTCTGCAAAACTACTCATATGCTGCCATGTGTCCTATGGATTGAATGACTTAGGTCATTTTTTGAATTCGCATATTGCGAGTTCGAGGGGTTAGAGCACCTCCTTCCTTTGACCTTTCAGTCAGCGAAATGATGATATTTCACCACGTATCCTCTGGATCCTACGACTCAAGTCATTTCGTGACTTCGCATATCACGAGTTCGAGGGGTTAGAGCACCTCCTTCCTTTGACCTTTCAGTTAGTGAAATGATGATTCTTTGCCACATGTCCTCTAGATGATGGACGGTTCCGATGACTTTGGAACTTGTCTCATGCACTTTCCTTAGGATCCAACAGTTGTTGGTCTACGCACTTAGATCAATGGTTGAGATCTGATCTCCTCATCTACGCTTCCTCTGGTCACTGGACTCTGATATAACGGCCCACAACGCTCCTTGATCCACGATCAATGGCCCACGTCTCTCCTCCTCCTGAGCTTCATTTCTCTCGAATTGGAAGAATTTCTAAGTGCCAAAGGCCTCGACCTTTTATCCTTTTGCGAGTCCTGAGGATTTAGACCTCGTCTGCGCTTCTGTAAAGTGCAAAACACTATCTCTTCTGAGCTTTCTCTTCTGTGTCTTCACTCTTGTGTTTTCCATGAACACTCTGCCTGTAACCCTGTCAACATCGCTCTGCCAACATCACTGATGTTCTTGTTCCATCGATGCATACACTGATCTTTCCATCAATGACAAGCACACTCAATCTGTGAAGATGCCAACAAGAATACCTGTGAAGATGCCAACATCTTCAACGAAACCTTTCTCAGCCCCCCATGAGTGCTAGAGACCTTTGTTAATTGTTTTTGGACAAGATTTAAGTCTTTGATTGTTTATGAAATTGTAAATAAATCCTCTTGTATAGTTTTCTTTGTCTCTTTTTGTCTTTTATAAAGGTTGAAGGTGTGATTTTAATATTTAGGCTCTCCTTTGGATTCTAATGAATGCTTGATTTCTAGAAGTGGTTTAGAACCTGAGTTAGTATCTTGGTTGTTCTCCTTCTCTCTTGGTATGGTTTGAAAATAAAAGAAGCAGTTGTTTTGTTGTTTTCATTTCACAAGCATATAAAAATTTAAAAAATTGTAGTTAAGTGTAAACTTTTTTCTCATCCTTTTCATTCACTTTGAAAAAAGAAAAAGAAGTTTCTTAACTGCATTTGCATGTTACTTTTAATTTTTTTTTGGTTGTAGTATCTTAGATTGTGCTTATAAAAGAAAATAAATCTCAACACAAATTTCCTTCTTGCCTTCTTCCTTGAAATTTTAAGCAGTTGCTTTACATCTGGAACGAAAGAGCATTCTAGGATAGATTGCATATTAGGATCTTGGTTTTCATTTGAAAAGTTTACCTTTTGGAAGTTAAAAGAGCCAAATCTTCACTTGTAGGATGTAGGCTGATTTCATTCGCATTTAAAGCACAATGTTTTAAAATCTCATTAACTCTTCTCTTCTCATCTCTAAAAGAACATCATGATTTTCACTAACGCACCCCTGAGTAATCAAGCCACTAAAATTAACAATTAATTTTAAAATAAATTAGACTTTTTCATTTATAGGGTACACCAATTAGACTAGGCTTTAGGGCCTTGGATTAGGTGTGGAGAGGAAACTCTCCAAGGCCACTAAACAAAATTAAGATTCTGAAATAGGGAGTGTTGAAGTCCAGTGTCATAAAAGTTATCCATGACCCCCCTCTAACACAGGGGCTAAACACGAGGTCACATAAGGAAAGGAAGATGAGATAACCCATCCAAATTCGGACCAAGTGCAGTGGGGATTGTATTTGAGGGTCATTCTTGGGATTCTGCTGACTGCATATGACTACGAAGCTTCGTGGATCTCAAATCCATTTGGGATCCTTAGTTTTCTTCTGGACCTTTTTCTTTCGATGCCCTTGAAAGGATTCATGAATAGTTATCCTACTCATACAATCTGCCCGACTATTGATTGTACCCGCCCAGTGATTGACTGCGAGATGGAAACCTATTTTCCTTTTATAGGTACTCACACTGGTGACTGCGGAGGGCATACTGTGGTACCTAGGACAAACGTCAGACTACGCTTCGTAGAGGATATCTAGAGGATGTTTTCATGTTCGAGTTGCACTTTCACCGGTAAGTTTCTCTAATATTGGTTGGCGTAACTATTCTTCCTGGCCTTCCCTCGTTTTCTTGATTTATCTTTAGGGATTTTTATTGACTGCTCTATGATTCTCCCTATATTTACCTTAGAGTGTCAATTTATCATTTCACAAAGTGGACGACCAACAACTTCATCATTCACGCAAGCTTCAAGGCCTCCCACTAGTAACTATGGTGCCACCCCCGCCACCGTTGAGACAAAGGTTGGATCATGAAGGTTATTTCAATGCTATCGGGCCACCAGAAATTGTGCCTGATCTTGTTCCTAGAGGTAACTCACATTTCAGACCTTGAATTTGAAGGCTTCGTTAGGCCTTAGGACCCTATGATAACTGACCTCTTAGCGCCAATTCTTGTTTAGATAGTCCCTTATGAGGTGACTACTCATGATCATTGTCTCGTTAGGAGACTGGATATGGAAGAAAATGATGTTACTTCTACTATGAATCCTCATACTCCCATCCTGACCGCAGGTGGAGAGGGCACCATGCCCCTTCTTCTACCTTCCCCTACAAGGAATACCTCTTGTCATAAACCTACCACTTCTTGCAGTGGCACAGTCTCTACTATGATTTCAACCATTGTTCATACTTCGAACGTACATAACACCTTTGTCACTCCTTTCTCATATGGGATGTCGGGTTTTGATACAAGTTCGAATTTAACCTAATCCTCTTTACAACAACCATCCTAGCCCAACACTAGTTCAATTTGTTTAGCGGAGGGATTCAAGGGCCTCGGTCCTATATGACTCTAGTTGGGTCCATGGTGCTCTCTTTATTTGGTGATTTTGGGAATAATGCCTTATCTTCATTATCATTTTCTTCATGGGGAAACCCCTTTCTCTATCAACCCAACACTATGCAAGGATTTTTACCTTCACAAGGAATGATGGCGGGAACCACTTCCTTTCAAGGTCTTGGAAATCTTGAGAAGGGTTCTATACCTCTACAAGGGATGTCGATTGAGGGAAACCCCTCCCACATCCACTGGAACCTTGGGAAAGGTTCAAATACTATACTAGGGGGATCAAATTTGGCCAATGTCAACCAAGGATTTTGGAATATGATGTAGGGGCCAATCCCCACTCATGGTATGTCATCAAAGTATTCAAATTTTTCTATGATGCAGACTAGTGCATAAGTCCCTTACACTGGCCAAGGAAACCCTAGTTTTTTCCAGAACCCTCGTCAACAATAAAAATTTTCCTAGCAACCTGGTGCCAACCAATATCCAGGTTCATCTTCTCCTTTAACTCTGCCACAACCTAGGTTACTATTTTTGAAAAATATTCATTTTCCAGACTTGTCAAGGTTGTTAAATGACCCTATTTCTCATGATCCATGTTGGCCTCCTATGTCGACTATTTGAAGGCAAGCCCGGTGAAGATATGAGCGATCATGTTAAAACGTTTCACTTGTGGTGCTCCTCTAATTCTCTGAATGATGACTCTATTAAGCTATGATTTTTTCAACGCACTCTCATAGGGGGGTGTCAGAAAGTGGTATATTGAGCTTGATGGCTCGAAGTACTCTTACTTTAACGATCTGGAAATGGTTTTCTTGAACTATTTTCAACTACCAGTGAGATATGATGTTGGCACTGAGTTGCTGGTCAATTTCGAGAAGACTTAGGATGTTCATATCTCTGATCATATTCGAGAATGGCGTCACCATAAGAGCTTGATTAAAGTAAAGTTCCCTCCTATGTTTTTTCTCGAGTGGTTCTCGAAGTCTTTGGTATCTTTCATTTCTAAAGACATCGCAACTTATAAAGTGTTTTCTAAGGAAGAGACTATAATGAGGGCTCAAGAGGTGGAATTGATCTATTCACAATCTGGCATGCTTTACAAGATTCTTCCTGATGCACTCCGGTAAAACTTTGACATGACCAAACCGAAGTTTGGGCCTCATGCCGATGGTATTGTGGGTTCATCACAAAAAAATCCCACAGAACAATTGTCCAACCAAATGCAACAATTGTCGCTACAACAAATTGTGGCTATCCAGACTTCTAGTATGGTTGCCCCAACCACCCTCGTGTCAAAAGTACACATTGTGCAGATGATAAACCCCAAGGGTAACTGGAAATATGAGGGGAAAATAAAGGGCAAGGGAAAGAAGGGTAAGGGGGGTAATGATAAAAAGGTTGCTAACAATGTTGGTGAGGGAAAAAATGAAAAGAAGAAGGTTAAGTTCTCATGTAATATTTACACGAATGACCTCATGAGTCATCAATGCCCTCGGATTGAGAAAGCCCAAAATATTTTGACATAGCAATAACCTATTGTGTTAAATAACCATTTCCCTCAAGGGTAGAATTTGACGCAGGCTTCCTCATCCACAAATGTGCTTGGGGGAAATCAGGGTGCCTCCACACATAATTCCAACACCGGATCTGGAAATGTATACATGATGAGAGTGAATGCTCATCTTTAGACTAGGGCCCATGATTACAAAACACATGAATCTGTTGAAAAAGGAAAATAATATCCTGACCGATCGACTCCTTTTCATATCAAGAAGACAATGGGAGAAACAATGACTCACATCCCCAAAGGTGCATTTAAGAAAACTTCTCATAATCCAAATGCAACGATTTCCCAAGACTACTATGTCGTTGAAGATATTGCACAAACCCCTTGTGTGATTTTTTCTCTGGAGTTCCTCCAGAGTTTTCCCTCACGGAGAAAAGCGTTATTGTCCGCTTGAGGTGCTACTGAACCAACTAACTCGATATCTATCATTTTGAACCTTCCAATGTTAAACCTTGTTTTCCTTACCATGTTTCCTTCCAGATAATAGTGGTTTACGCCATAGAATCATTCACATGAAATATTTTTCTCATGGTGGTAGATGAGGGTGCATCAACTTGTGTTATGTCGTTGGAATGTTGGAAGGCTATTGCTCAACCCGAGTTGTCTCCATATCCTACATTGTTAACTGCATTTGACAGTTCTTCTTTTTGACCGCATGGCATAATCCCATCCTTTCCCATGCAATTGGAGAGAAAAAATTTGTATGTTGAGGTCGAAGTAGTCAACACGCCTCTCAACTACAATATTTTGTTGGGTTGAAGTTGGATTTACGCAATGACAATGGTAGTATCCTCCGTCTTTTGAGTACTATGATTTCCTCATGAAGGTAGGATAGTAACCATTGATCAACTGTCCTTCTCTCACCCTGACCATTCATCGGGGGCATCCATGGTTCTAATGATTGATAACCCACAAAAAGGTACTATCAACTTAGGTGTTGGACTATTTCGATCTTTGATGGGAACTTTTGACTTTCCACTTCCTTCAAATTATATTAAGTTTATTTCAGTTGTTCTTGATCAACTTGAGGCTACAATTTTCCAAGTGACTTTGTTTCGAACGACTTATTTCGATGATCTGTGGAATTTACCTTCCCCGTCGCCTTAGATGGAAGGGGTAGGTCATCTTGTAATGGCTATGCCCTTATCCATAGCTGAGGTTTCATACAATATTTTTCAGCAAACTTCGACCAACTCTGATCTACATCCCCATCAAGAGCTAGATCCTATTCTAAAGCCTATTTTGGCTATAGAGTCTCTTACTTCACAAAATCATTTGGACTTGGTCTTGCCTTATGACGAGGCGATTTGAGAGTTAATGATAGGTCTGGACAGACCTTGGGATGATCTTCATCATAGATCATACTTTTTACCCGAGATTAGGAGAGTGGAAGTAAGAGAGTCTACTTCGACCATGAATGGAGATGTCACTCTCCCTGTTAACCCTTTGGAAACACACAAAGTATATGCTGAAGGAAACATGGAGAATATAGATGAGATGATTCCAATTGATATCTTCAAAACCCCTAGCGTCGTCAAAAATTTCTTCATCAGAGTGGATTCCCCCCCCAAGGAGATTCAAGTGTATACCAATTTATATAAATAATTTCGTGACATTTTTTCCTAGTCTTATGAGGAAATTCCAGGAATTGACCCTCTTATTGTTGAACAAAAAATTAGAACCTATCCCAATGATAAACAAGTTCAACAGAATCTTTTCCCAGTCAACCCTTGAAAGGCAACGAGTATTAAAGTTGAGGTAGAGAAATTGATTAAGGTGGTTTCATCTACCCAGTTCAATTAACGGAATGGGTATCAAACCTTGTTTATGTCGATAAAAATCAAGTTACAATTCAAGTGTGCATGGATTTCCACATCTGAACAAGGCATGCCCGGAAGATAACTTTCCTACCCCATTCATTGATCATATTATCGATGAATGTGTAGGTTGTGATTTTTTTTCCTTTATGGACGGTTTCTCAGGGCACAATTAAATTAATATCAAGCACGAGGATCAAGATAAGACTTCTTTTATATGTCCTTGGGGTACCTTTGTATATAATAAAATTACTTTTGGCCTAAAAAATGTTGGAGCTACTTTCTAGTGGGCCATGTCATTTTCCTTTCATGACCTCAAACATATAGTTGTAGCATATCTTGATAATCTTGCATCACTTTTTCGCAGAAGAACTCATCATCTTGCTCACCTTCGACTTATTTTTGAGAGGTCTCACTACTACTAGATTAACTTGAATCCAAACAAGTGTAATTTGTGTGTTACATCGAGACGTTTATTGGGATTTATTGTGTCCAACAAAGGGATAATGGTCGATCCTCTTAAGGTTGAGGCAATAATTCAATTACTTCCCCCGCACACAATTCCACAACTTAAGAGTCTCCAAGGGAAATCTAACTTCTTACAACGATTTATTGCTAACTATGTTGAAATCACTAAGAGGTTCATGCGTCTTTTGAAGAAAGGGGTCCCATTCTTTTGGGATGAAGCAACTCAATGCTGTTTTGAAGCCTTTAAAAGTGCCCTGATGTTTGCCCCTCTACTCATCGTTCTTGATTATGGCAAATATTTCTTGTTATATTTAGTTGCAACAAAATCCACAATTGGTATGGTCCTGGTTCAAGAGGATAACACACTCCAAGAACATGTTATCTACTACCTCATCCAAAGCTTATTCAGAACAAAACTCAACTATACCCATGTTGAGAAACTAGATTTGGCAGTTGTTCACGTTGTCCAAAGGTTTCATCATTATATTCTACTATGTAAGACCACCATCATGGTCATTTTTAATCCTTTTCCATATGTGTTGACACGATAGGTCATTGATGGGAATATTAGTCAGTAGATCGTTATTCTTCAAGAATTTTATTTGGAATTTGTTCTGACGAAGTCCAAGAAATATTTGGTCTTTGAAGATTTAATATCGAAACTTCCGATTAAGAGTGACAATGATTCGCATGAAGAATCATTGATCAATGGATATTTCTTCCTTATTGTGTCTTCTGACCCTTGCTATGGAGATATTCTTTTGTATATTCAAACTTTGAAGTGTCCTCCCTATGCTTTTCATGATGAGCATCGACGAATATTCCATCAAGAATGAAATTATCTTATCATTGATGACACTTTGTATCGTCGAGGAGTCGAATCCATTCTTCTTCATTGTCTAACTCATGAGGAAGAAGAGCGTGTGCTCAATGATTTCCACACTGGAGCATGTGGTGGTCACTTGTATGGATTAGGTACTACTTAGAAAATCCTTCGTGTTGGATACTTCTGGCCCTCATTATTCAAAGATTTTATAGAGGTGATTCAGAAGTGTCACCCATGTTAGATCTTCTCTTGGAAGATGCAGACACACCATGCTCCTATGTTTCCTATTATTGTTGTTAGCCCCTTCACTAAGTGAGGAATTGATTTCAATGCATTCCACCTAACTTCTTCTAGGGGACATCGTTATATAATTGTGGCAGTAGACTACTTCACCAAGTGGGTCGAAGACATGACAACATTTAGTAATGACATGGAAACGAGAACACTCTTTGTTTTCAACCAAATCATTTCTAGGTTCAGTATACCAAAATATATTGTCACTAACCATGAAAATCATGTTCAAAATAAGATGATGACAAAGTTAACGTCAAATCTAGGGTTCAAACAAGAACATTTGTCACCCTATTATCCACAAGCGAATGATCAAGTTGAGGTTGTCAATAAGTCTCTCAAGACAATTCTCCAACGAACAATCAATTCGGCCAAGTCGAATTGGCATTTGATGTTATACTAAGAACTTTGGGCATACCAAACTTCTGTCAAGATTGCTACATGATTCTCTCCTTTTCAAATTTTTTATGGGATGGAGGCATTCTTGCCTATAGATTTTCAGATTCCTTCTCTCAAGTTGGCATTGGAACTACTTCCAAACACAACTACACTTGAAGAGTGTCTTGTTTATCTCGAGTAACTTGATGAACAACGTCATGATGCTACCTTGGCTAATGAGGCTCATAAACATCGCGTCAAGTTTCAATACAATCGGTCGGTTCACTTAGGGTTTTCTCCAAAGGTGATCTTGTCTTGGTATATGATCAATATAAAGATCCCTTAGGGGCAGACAAGTTTAAATCCATGTGGTTTAGACCATTTATTATAAAGAAAGTTTTGGAAAAAGTGCTTATGAATTGGTTGAATTTGAAGGCAATGTGTTGCATGGGCCCAGAAATGGGATTTATCTAAAGACGTATTATGCTTAGGTTTGTCACCTGAGTGTGAATTCTTGTAAATAATGTATATATTTATCTATATATTTTAGTATCTTTTTGTCTTATGGAAGTGTAGTTTATTATGTTTCTGCATTGTGGCAGATGTGAAGAGAATCCGAGGTTTATGTTGGGTTTCTGGACGGTGCCAACAGACACACTCAGAAGCTTTCTTTTGTAGCTTGGGTAATATTCACACCCACTGGTCATTTGATATCTTTTGGAGGTGCTTGTCTAGGAGAATCAACCAATAACATTTCCAAGTATAGTGTAGTAATAGAATTGCTACGTGATACTTTGTCACATGGTATTTTTCACCTCTAGGTTCATCTAGATGCTCAACTAGTATTGTCATAGTTAAATGGAGTGTAATGCATCCACGATCCCACCCTGCACCTATGATTCCTTAGGGTACGCCTCTTGGAACATTATTTGATTATATTACATATATTCATATTCCTAGGCGCTCTAATCAATTAATTGATACATTGGAAAATCATGTTTTAGATTGGCATCTTTCACATATATAAAGATAGAAGCATACACATACACATACACACACATGTAAATATATTTGTAAAAAATGTATTTACTCCATAAGGAAAAAAGATAAATATACATAACATGCCCAAAAATGATGTCACAATACAAAATGTGGGTCGTAAGCCTCAAAAGCGTCGAGTATACATTGTCGGTCTTAAGCACCCAATACATAAGAGAGATAAAAAAATGGGTGCCCTGACACACATGTTGTCCAATACTAATCTAAGTTCTAGGCCTATTGGACCTACTACAATGCACTACGACATTGGCTAGAAGTCGAAACAACTGGACCCGTGCCTTGGGTACTCCTACTACATGAGGCTGCATAGATGGTGGAAAATCCTTGATCTCTACCATGGGAACACTACGAGTGAGGGTTGTCAAGTTCCTCTCCACCCACCTTAGTAATATATCAGCCTCTACTGATGATGGTCCTGCCTCTGTCGTAGCTCCTCCTAGTTGGGTTTTCTCTCAAGGACGACACCTAGTCCGAGGGAATACCACTGGTGGCACTAGTCCCACATTTGTACATAATAGATTTTTGAGTCAGTACTGTGACGTTACCAAAAAACAATTCTCTCTCATAATAAAATTAAAAATTAAAAAAAAATGGTAGTACGTATCTCTCTTGCCACGTGCTACACCAGGGGACATGGGTATGTCAAGGTCTCTCAAGAAGCTAATCCCCGCATATGGATAATCCCCGATGGTGGGAATTTGTCAGTTCCACTTGTCATCGTATGACTCACATGCCCCTCTGCTCCCTGGCAAGGCATCAAGGAAACCCATCTACACAATGATGGAAAGGAGGCTATGTGACCTTGCACAATCTCCTTCAACCTCATGCCTAGAACTCTTTCATAGAAGAATGCACATAGTACTACCCCAAATCCAAAGTTTATCTTCTTCCTCAAATTACAATATGTATGTTGTGTCTTCATGTAGTTGATCATGGTAGTGCTCCAATCAAATATCACTGGCTGTAGACACTGCACTGCAGAATGCATCTGAGCTCGAGAGGCCTGATGAAGATCATTGGATACAATAATCCGCCCAATCAAGTATAACACCACTCTCAAGCTAATATCCTCAATCTTCTGTATAGGGACTTTAGAGCCTACCTTCTCTGTATCGGCTTCAAAATACATGTCAATATAGTGGGCTATTTTATATGGCCCTGGAGGGAAAGTCTCCAAGTTCATCGACTCATCCCTCCTAGAGATACCAGTCAAAAAGTAGATGTCCTTAGTAGTTGGTGTCAAATATTGGGCTTCTAGCATAAATTCTTCTGCATCTAGGTTCCAATACTTAATCAAGTGGTTTAGTAATATCGGTTGAGCTCTCATAAAAGGATAGCAAAAGAATTTCCACATTCCACATTTTTTTAGTGTAGCCATGGCCTTTGGGTCCTCTTCGACCATTTGTTCTACTTCTTCGTATTCCCTCTCCCTCCAATGCACATACATCCTGGGTCATGCAATAATTTGGGAGTTCATGCCTTTTTCTTATCACTCTTTTGGGTATGTACGTGCCTTGTAATACAATCATGTATGCATGTCGGATTAGAGTATCTCAACCAGTGTACATACGCACGTTGAGTGTGAAAAACACGTGTACACCCATTTGTGAGGAATCGTAGGGCACACAGCTCCCAAATTCATCTAAAAATCATAAAATATGAATGGAATTGCAAGAGGAGGAGAGAGGTAGTTACTTGGTCCAAGTACGAGTTTTTTTCCTCCATTGTTTCTCTCTGAATGTGCAATTGAAGAGGGCTTTTACTATTTTTGGGTATTTTCAAACTGCAATGGTGAAAATGACCCCTTTCACCTCTATTTATAGACTTTTTGACCCTTTTTTGACCTAGTTTTGCCTTGAAATCTTCCCTAATTTTTTCTCGGTGGATGTCTTGGTTCCTCTTGGTGATCTTTTGGTCGTTTAACATTTTATATTCTTTGGATTTGGTATTTTTTTTAATGCATGGGTACTACTTATATCATCCTATGAAAAAGTTGTGTTTTCTCCACTTTCATATAGGGTAGGTTTATACCACCTTGATTTTTTTCATTTTAGTGATGATTTATGCTTTGCCATAGGATCAATCCCACCAAAGTTTGACACAGAGCCTTCCATGCTACTCTAGAAGTGTTGTAATTAGGTGTTAAAGTCTTCCTCTTCATGGATGCTCTAGGTAGATCCTTGTGCTGCATTTTGGCATCCATGTTGTGAGTCTTCTGTAGGATTGGGAGTCCTTTTAGTCCCACCATGAATTTGGTTTTAGGCCTCATTCTTATTCTTAAATGTTCTTTATGACCTCAACTCGTGGGACTCCCATAAAGCATAGTTTGTCTTCTTTCAAGCTCAATTGAACCATGAAAGTGACATCTAGCGAGAAATTATTTATCCTTTTCGGCCTCACTTAGATTACATATAAAAAGGAACCCCATTGGAGTCTCCTTTAAGATCTTTTTAGACTCCCTAAAATTTAAAATATTGTCAAGCGATATTGTTTCCCTTCACGCTCGTCAAAGTGAAATTTGAAGAAACATTTGTCCGACGATAGTTTACCCCTTTTTTGGTCTGGATGGCTAATTGACGAAAAAGGTGTGCCCTAGGAGCTATGGTTCGCTAGGAGAGTATTCTATGGTATAAGTTTACCTCATTTTTAGGCCTGAGGGACTAAATTTATGAAAAAGGGCCATTCTCCTTGGTTTTAGTTTATCTCTTTTTTGTGCCTCGGAGATTATTTCCAAAAAAGGAAACCCTTGGAGTCTTAATTAAGCCCTTTTCGGACTCCCTAAATAGGAAAATATCGTCGAGTGACCTTGTTTCTTTCACACTCATTGATGGGTCAGAAAGAACATCTATTTGGTCCAAGTTTACCCCTTTTCCAGCCAATAGATTTACTAGAAAAAAGGAATATCTTGGGGGATATGTCCCACTGAGCAAGTTTTCCTAGGCATTGGTTTATCCATTTTTCATACTTAGGGAGATTAAATTATGAAAAAGGAATCATAGTTCTCCTTGGTATAATTTTAAACCCTTTCCAGACCTTAGAAACTCAACTTACGAAAAAGGTGCACCCTGGGAGATACGTCTCGCCAGGAGAGTATTCCCAAAAATTGTTTTATCATTTTTCGAGCTTGGGGGTCTAAATGTACGAAAAATAACACTATGGAGTCTTCTTTTAGTGTTTTTCAGACTCTAAAAGTGAAAAACCATCTATCTTACCTTCTCTAAGCTCATAAAAATTTACATTGAAGGAGCTTCCTTATTCTTTGTGTCAGCTCGTCACTACATTGCACTCTTGCGTCTTTTGTCTAATTCTGACTCCATATCATTGTTGATGAACCTTTAGAGAATTCCTTAGATAGAAGCCTTGTAGCAATTTTTCCTTTGCAATCTGAAACCCTAACCAATGGAGGAATTTTCTCGAGTATCATTATCCTGCACATGTCTCCTTGCATTGAGCATCAATATGTTCCATGTGCTTGGAACTAGTTTGCTTGATTGTGACACTCATTCCTCCTTTTTAATGTAGCTTTCTTTCATTCTTTTTCAAACTCATTAAATATATGAAAAAGACAAAAAAATCAAATATTCCAAAAAAGAGGGGACGAGAAACATTCTCTTTTACGGGCATCAATCTACTCACCCTTGGACAAAGAACATCTTTTAGTTTGTTCTACAAGAATTAGGATTTATTATTACCTTAGGAATTTTTTCTCGTTACATAGAGTTGTGTCCTCCTTCGTTTGGTTACTCTTCCAAACATATGGAGATTTTGGGGTGCCTCATGTGCCATTGACTTATGTCAATAACATGTTGCATGAGTCTTTTCATATGTCGTTCTCTTGTTCAAGGGAAAGCCTTACAACCTTAGTCGGCCAATATTCGATAAGTCTCTTGACCTTCATGACTTGGACATCCCGATAGCCCTGTCAAATTCGCATTCAAAATCAGTGAATTTCAATGCCTCTAATTCAAGTTTTCTCCAGTATTTCCATGACATCTTGTCGAAGACCTCAGGATAGTGAGTCTTACACTCCTATTATACTCCTACCTGAGTTTTGAATATCTTGAAGATATTTCTCGAGTTATGAAGTTATCATCTCCATCTACAGGCATTGATGCCTCTTTAAGAATCATTTGACATTTTATTTGTATATCTTATGATGATTTTGAGATGTAGATCCGTTGTGTATTATTCGCGACTATGATTTTATTGGCATACATATTAGTCATGTAGCCATGATTACTATATATGACATGGATTTGGGCAATGTACTTGATTGGAAACCATGCTTAGTCTGTCCCGAGCATGGGTATTCCATGCTCACGAATACTTGCCTGGGCTCACTCGACTCAGTGCCTTCCCACTTTATCAAATATGTTGTAATGTATTTCGGCCATCGGTTGATCTTCTAACCTCACACATTAAGGGGCATCTGTTATATTTCAAAATGCCACTACTATGCATTTTTTACTTTGGCCTACTCATTTACACATTTTCCAACCACTTTTTTTGAGGTTCCTCTTAAAAAACATCATTTTGTATGGTGTACATGCCTTGTTACATATGCGACTTGAATACCTAATATACCACGTGCACTCTCAAAAGTTGCAAAAAATAAAAATTTATGCCCTTTTCGACGAAGTTTACATGTTATTTTGTGTTGCACGACCATTTTACCTCCTGTAGCCCTTCTAAAAATTGAATAACCATCATTTCTCCACATAAAAAGGTTCCTAGGGGGTCATTTGGATATATGAAAGAAGAGACAAGTGAACTATGACAAAATTTCTCCCTCTCTCCTTCCAAGCCTTTGCATCCTCTTCTGATTTTCCATCCTCAACATTCCCTATTATTCATCCTCCTTATGCAATCCATCCATTTCCTTATATTGGCATGTTTGTTGTGAGGATGTCACTTTGGGATTGGTGCATTTGGAGTCTAACTAGAGTAACCCATGCGAGTTTCATGGAGTGGTGTCAGCAAGATTAAGGTTGTATCTTATCATCCCATTTTCAATAAAATATAATTTTCTTGTCCAAAATCTATGTGTCTTCATGTTTATGCTTCTAAATTTATTTCATGAATATTTAGGCCTTTAAATTATCTTGGTTATTATGCATATGTTGTTGTATATTGTTCTCTAAAGTTGTTTCAGGCCGGCATTGGGAGGAAGCCTCCAATCCAGGAGCAAACAACAAGAGGAAAGGATCTACTACAAACAAAAGGACTTAAGGTGCATATATTTATTCACCCTCCCTTTCCTTAATTTTCATTAGGTCTTGTTAGATTTGGTTGGAATAGGAGTAATTATTTCTTTTAAGGTCTCATTGCTTTGTCCATTCATTAGATCCTGATTAGGGGGGTTTTCCCCGAAGCACTCAGTAGAAACAATTATAGCTTCATACTAGAAATCCTCCATCAAGACCACAACTACCTGCACAATTGACAACTAACCCAAATAATAAAGAAACTAAATCCACTTACACCATTGAGTTGTCCAATTTTCCTACTTATTCCATTCCCCTTATCAATTTTCAAGATCTTCACTTAAGATCAAGGGGAATTCTTAATAATCTAACTTATTTGATTATCGTAGAATATGGCGAGGAAGAAGTTCAATATCAAGTAGGAAAATATCCTATAGAAAATCAATCTGTTGACAATTTTCCAAATACTTCATACGTTGTTTTCCTAGAAATTTCAGACAAACCCCTTTCCCAAATTGAGTTTGACTTCCTTGGGGAATTAAATAATGTATGTGTCAATATCCCACTATTTGAAGCAATCAGATATGTCCCCATATATGCCAAATTTATTTGAGACTTATGTCTAAAGAACCCTGGTAGGAAGAAGAAGGATCATCCAATTGTTTAGGTGGTTGGTCAACTAGTAGATTTAATTCTTGGGAATATTTTCACTACCAAGTGTATAGATATTAGAATCCCTATTGTTGATGTTTACATTAAAAATACATGTATTTCAAATATCTTAATTAATTTAGGGGTTTCCATAAATGTCATGACCAATGAGACTAAGGAGAAGCTCAAATTGACTAAATTATGACAAAATCCTACAGTTCTCTAGATGTCTAACCAATCCATTTTCAAGCCTAAAGGTATTTTAGAGGATGTGGTAATTTTTGTGGATTCCTGAGAGTATCCAACAAGATTTATGGTTATACAACCAAAATTCAACATTGGAGGTTATCCTTTGAGTTTAGGCAGGCCATGGTTAACCATTATTGATGCTTATATTGGTTGTAGATGCAAAGACATGGCTATTTCCCATGGGAATTCCACCAAGAAAATATCCTTGTGTCTTCCAACCAAGCCTATCTTAGATCAATAAATGCCCATGTGGGTAGGGAATGGGGATAGTGATGATGAATATGTTCAACAATTTCTTACAATTGATTTAACTCTCTCTTTTGAAAAGAAGACTAAATATGATCTCATTTGTGATATCATTACTAATCATTATTCACCCTACAATCATGTCATGAATGTGTTACAATAAGGACGTTCATTCTCTATTGTATCATTATAATTCAAGTCTATGACTAGTTATTTGTACATTGTATCAAAAACAAAAAATATGCAATAGAAATTAGTCCAGGAAGAAAACTCAATATCAATCCTAGACTAAAAGATTCATATAAAAGTCAGATAATTGAGTTGTTACAAAAGCATATTGATAAATTTTCATGGGAATATACTTATATGAAGGGAATACATCCATATATTTGTACTCATCATATTTATAACGAAGATAATTTATGACCTATTCAATAACCCCAATGTCAAATGGACCTTTCATTGCATAAGAAATTTAAGGATGAGTTGCAAAAATTGATGAACGTAAATTTCATCTATCCCATCTCTTATTGTCGATGGGTTCCACCCCTTGTAGTTGTTCCTACAAAAATTGGGAAATGACATATTTGCATACATTACAGAGAATTGAGAAAAGCTACCTCAAAATACCATTTCCCTCTACCTTTTCTTGATCAAGATCTTGATACATTAGCTAGAAAAAAGTACTTCTCTTTCCTCAATGATTTTGGTGGATTTAATCAATTCAAATTTCCCCCAAGTATAAACATAATACCACCATTACTTTCCCATGGGGAACCTTTGCTTATTGATTATTTCCCATTGGTCTTTGTAATGCACGTGCTACATTATAGCAAGATGTTCTTGGTATCTTTTCGGATTTGATTCATAATTGAGTAGAGGTGTATATGGATGATTTTATATTATATGGTAACATGTTTGATGAAGCTTTGGTTAATCTAGAGAAAGTGATAAATTGATGCAAAGAAACAAATCTATCTCTCAATCATGAGAAATACTACATGTTACTAACTAAGGGGATAGTTCTTGTACACCATATTTTTGCCACTAGTATCGAGGTGGATCTAAAAAAAAATGAGGTAATATCTAATATTATTATTCCAAAAACACAAGAAGATGTTCAAATTTGTTTAGGGAATGTTGGTTACTATCATCACTTTATTAAAAAATTTACCCAAATTGCATCTCCATTGTTTTCATCACTTTATAAAGATGTAGAGTTTTCTTGGACTCACAAGTGTCAATCTACTTTTGAAGCACTGAAATAAAATTTCTTTGTAGCACCAGTCTTAAGGAGACCAAATTGGTCCTTTCCATTTCATATCTCCATAGATGCTTCATACATAGCCATTGGGGCAATCTTTGGATAGAAAGAATAACAAACGACTTATACAATTTACTTCATTCACAAAAATATTTCCCTTGCATAATTGAATTAAATAGTGACTAAAAAAGAATTTCTTGCGACAATGTCTAATATTAATAAGTTTAGGAACTAGATTACTATATATCCTATATTTGATTATATTGATCATTATGCCATTCATTATTTAATAAATAAACCAATTTCCAATGGTAGAGTAACTAGGTGGTTATCACTATTACAAGAGTTTGACATCACCATCATTGATAATCCTAGAATGGAGAACATCGTTTCAAACTTCCTTTCCAAACTCACCAATGAAGGGGATGCCAATCATGTAGAAGATACTTTTTTTATCAAGATATATTTGCATTTTCTACTAACACGCTATGGTTTGTATATATTTCTAACTATTTGGCTATAGAAAAACTTATGACACATCTCTCATTGAAAGATAGACAAAATATTATCAAACAGAGTGCCATGTACTCCTTAGTTCATGATTACCTCTTTCACATAGGGATGGATCTCATAATTCATCATTGTGTTCGAGACAATAATATTTACGACATCCTAAAATAGTTTCATGGTGAAACTTGTGGAGGGAACTTTGTTGATAAAAGGGTTGCTTGTAAAATGTTTCATCCAGGCGATTATTAGCCTAGCATTTTTCATGATGCCAAGAAGTATGTAAGAATCGATGGCAGTTTCCAAAGGATGGCACAACTTATTTAATACGATTAGATGCCACTACAAACTCAATTCATAGTGGATCGTTTTAAGAAATGGACTTTGGATTTTGTGGGGCATATCAACCCTCCATCTAGGCAGAAAACCCATATCTTGGTTTCTAATGACTATATCACCAAATGGGTTGAAGCTAAAGCAATTTCGAGGGCCATTGAACAAGCAATATTATATTTTCTCTATGAGGAGATCTTTTTCCACTTTGATGTACGGTGAGAAATTGTTACAAATCAAGGAAACGAGTTTAATTCCAACCTCATTTAGGCCATTACTAAAAAATACCATGTTTGACATAGGACATCCACGCTATACCATCCACAAGCCAATGGGAAAGTGGAAGTCACCAACAAAGTTCCAGAATCCATATTTTCTAAGACTATGTAGATGCGTCACAAGGATTAGACCAGTAGGCTTTTAGAATTTCTATGGGATTATTGCACCACACGCTTCATCCCTTATGAGTTTGAAGAAAATACACTAAGAACTGCATTGCAAGTGGGATTGGACCTCTCAGAAGCCCAAAAGGACCTCCTAGACTAGATCAATGAACTTGATGAAATTTTTTAGGCTTCCCTGCACCAAACCTCTATTTTTCAACAATAGAGGGCTAAGTGGGATGGAAAAATCATTAAGAGGAAGACGTTCCATGCTGGAGATTGGGCCCTTTTGTATTATTCTAGGTTCAAAGACTTCAAAGGAAAGTTTTGTACTCATTGGGTAGGGCCATACGAGATTGGAATTATTTATGACAATGGTTAAATAAATATGTGTACCGTTGACGAATCTTGGATACCTCTCATGGCCAATGGTCATCATCTGAGGCTATATCATAAGCCATTTTCCAAACATGGTTTCATCAAAGACATTGTTATTTGTTTGGATTTGGATATTGTTGTTACAATGGATATGCCACCTATAATTTCGACAAATTCATTTTCTTAGTAGTTGTACTTAAATAATAATAATAATAATAACTGTGAAAGCTTCTTTTGGGGTGCATTTGGATAGATATTGTTTGAAAACAAGCTTGTTGGAAAACAATATTTGCACCAATTAAAAAGAAATTAAAAAAAAAAAGAGACACACAGTGATTTTATCACTGGTTTTCTTCATGCTATAGATCATGTTGCTTGTTATAAATTCATTTTTTTACTATAGATCCTTGAGCCATGTTCTACTTTTCCGTTTTCTATGAATCCTAGAGCACTATTTTGATGTCTTCTATGGATCCTTGAGCCATGTTCTGGTCCACCGATTGCTACATATTATCACATTCTAATTTGGTTCTACTACTTTCTATTGATGCATAGTTTCCATGCCATTCCACACACTTGCTATCAATGCTATGGATGTTGTCACTGATCTTGTCACGTGTTGCCACCATCATTTCAAATCTTGTGGGTAAGTATGAAGGTATGGGTTCTCCTTTGCATTTACATCTTTCATTGATTTCCTTGTTAATGTATGAGAGGTACCATACTCATATCCAGTTGCCATGTCATCGTGCCAAAGTTGACATGTCATTTAATTTGGGGGGAATTTTAGTCTATCCACCATTAGTGCATGTGTTTTTCTCGCCACAATTACCCTCCACTCCATTGTTGACATGACCTATTGACACTACCCACAATTTTCTGTTGTCACCACACTACTTTCCATTATTTAACTTTACATTCTGTTAGCACTCAAATGCGCACCATTAAAATTTAAATTTCTTCACCAAATTTTGTGCTAGATTTGCAAAATCCTAGGGTCTTTTTCCGTTCCCATATCCTCCATATTCTTTCATCAATCCTTGATTAGCTCTTATTGTCGATTTTTCGCCAAAATCCCACGATCTTCATCCTGATTTGCATTATAAGTGTCAGAGTTCCTATTCCTATCATAGTCTGCCAAAACAACATACCTCATTAAGACTTGATATCCTCTTAAGAACTTAATTTCTTCACATGGGTGTGCATTTGTTTTTATTTCCAAAACCTAATTATAAGAATTATTATGTTTTAAAATCTTAAAAAATAGAGGGGGACTTGAACAACATTTTACATGTGAAGAAATAAAGTTTTTTTTGGATTTTTAGCCTTTCTCGGGCTTATTGTTTTGAGCAAAAACTATTGGGCCCACGGGCCAAATCTCCAATTATTTAATTCTAAGTCGTCGGACCAAGCACCTACACCAAACACACAACACGGTTTAGTCATCAACAAAAATCCCATCACCAAACCCTTGGGGAGGAGGATCCTACAAGGATTCATTTATGCACAACACGTCCAGAAACTCTGAGACCGTTGGAACTTATAAAATAAAACTATTTCTTTCTCCCTATAAATGTGGGATATCCTCCCTGCATATAAATAAAATGCAGAGCATAGCAACCATCTGTTGAATTCACAGGTGTTCGGTGAAGTTTTCAAGTGCCCGAAAAGTCAAAAGGAAGGTTCCAGGTTCACACCCAGGGCCCATGATCATAGCATCGACAGAAATATATGTCAAATTTAAAAACTCAGTGCAAGACAGATGGAGGGAGCTTACTAGGCAACAAACTTTTTCTCAACTGATATATGCCTTGCTTGAAAGCCTGCGCGATGACAGTGTTTATGTTGTGACCGACCCTTTCAAACAAATGTTTAATCCTTAATGTTCCATATGTTAGATGCAAACCTTTGCAGTTGTTGAATGCATTTATGCAGATGCCAAGTTGGGAGTATTCATCATACATATCAATGCCATGGGTAAAGTCATGAGAAGATATGGAGGTGGATGCCAAGCTTGAATGGCAGCATATATGTCGAAAGGGCATCATCTACGAGACTGTCGATCACAAAGCCATAGGAAGATCAATGCCGAGATCAGATCCACATCACAAATACAACACCAAGGAGGGAATTCACAATGAATATACTTGCAGGTACCAAGCTCAAATGTTGAAATCCCTAAGGAAGAGCCTGTGAGTATTCAGGGAAAAGCATCTAAATCGAAATCTCTCATGGCGATCCTTTCACAGTCTGATGCCTATCCAATAATAAATGAAATAACTCCAACACTTGATCCACAGGTCGTCACAAGGGTCAAGAAGGAAAGATATTTGTTATTGGTGGTTGTCGTGAGTACACTGGGACACCATATTTTGCTGCTATATCAGTCTTGAAGATAAGTGCAACTTTATCTCATGTTTTCTGTAATCAAGATGCAAAAATAGTTATTAAGAGCTACAGCCTTGAGTTGATTATGCATCCTGTTCTGGAAGAATATTACAATATCAAATTCAATGAAAAAGTATATGTCTGCAAGAGAAAATGTTGACGACTTCAGTTCGGATAAAAGAGAAACATGTCCGAGGATACTTACAAAATAATGATTTACGAAAAGATTTCCAGATTCAGAATTACAAATTAGAGAAATGGGCACTAAAAAAATTGAACAAGATGAACATTATGAGCTAGATGTCTTTAAAATATTAAAATAAAAAGTTTGCATCTTGGAGGCACCAACAAGTGCATGCTTGAATATGTCACCGATACCTTTTAACCCAAAAGAAGCAAGTGATAATTCATCTACTCTGATTACAGGTGTTGGTCTCTATCCATGTTCTCCTATGGAAACAAAAGAACGAAATCAAGGTCTTTCTACTTGTTCACAGCTCCAACAACAATGCTAGTTTATGCCCAGGCCACCCGATGGAAGACCTTATACAGACTCTCTGTCAGCAAATGGTGTGCATTGTCAAATATGAGTTGCACAAATACCAAGCCAAGGAATATTATTGAATCTAGAAACTAGAAGTTCTCTTGACCAATCCAAATGCAGAGTCTGGTTTCTTAAGTGTTGGACACTGTCAACATTAAAGGTTCAGCATACAAAGATTTTGAATAATTATATCAACATAGAGTTCATGACATCCTCTCTAGCCTTTCATCAATTTCCAAAACACTCCAAAAACAATCAAGCATGCAAGAAGGCACAAACAAAGTACACAGTCAGTTTGCAGCGTAAAGCAGCAAATTACATGAAAGCAGATTTTATGTGGAATTTAAGTGACTATTATGACCTCAACTGAACATGCCTCATTGAAGAGTGCATTCTAGTTTTAAATGTTAAGGCTTCCAAGAAGAAATTTGGTGCTTTGGTTTTAATTGCAGTCAAGCGCTGCTAACTCTACTACCAACTGAATTATACAATTGGTGCTACAGAATATGCTGTGAATTCCTGTTCTCGAGGTTTCAAAGGATCAGTGTTTGCCAGGTGTCAATATGGATCTTTTCTAGTTTCTAGAAGATCATTTATGAACTAGAGGGCCACCTGTCGAAGGGAGAAGCGCTCAAAAGGTAAAGTTCATCAGCACAAAGAAATGTTAGGGGCGTGGCCAACATTACCCTAGTTTTTATCATTTTAGTTATTTTTTGTTATCCACATGTTGCCTCTCCATTTTGAGGGCACAAAAATCCTATGATAGGGTTCTTATTCGAATGATAATGAGGTCACTGATAGTGGAAGATATAAAAATACTATTGTAAGTCTGATAGGGGGTTAGAAGGAGCTAAGTGAGAGGGGTCTTTCGACCAAGAGGAATTCATAAGTGGTTATCACCGTGTACTTTTCTTTCTCTGTATTTTTCAAATCTGTGATTCCCATCAATAAAGATCATATTTTCCTTTTCATTTTTGTTTTCATCAGTGTACTAATATTAATGAGTGATTGATTTACTCTTCTTCTTATTCATACAATGATTGAATGAGGTCTTCATTCTTTGCACTGGTGATGTAGAATTTGTTTACATACAGAATTTCACTGTGAGTTGACTGTCATAAGTGCTAGAAGTATCTCTGACAGATTCAGATCATAGCTTTCCTTTTTCTCATTCATTTATCAAGCCTATTATCTGATCTAAAGTTGCTAAGGCCACTTTTGTTGAAGGATATAGTTGGGAATGTGTACAATAGATGAATCTGATTGTCCTTATGGTCAAATCCCTATGACTTTAAAGCTTATCTTTCAAGTTTAAAATTTGAATTCTTTGTATGTTACCAAGCTCACCTGATTTACAGTCTAGGGTGACTCTTGGAGTGATAACACATTCCATGATTTATCCTTATCTGGATAATTACTAATGTTGTCATAGGTATTATATCAATCGCCACCCTTTATTTTTTCCAAAATGGGTAACCATTGCTCCACATTTTATGTCACTCCCTGTAACGACCCCAATTGTTATGACTACAAGCAACGCAAAGCAAGTGTAATTTTATTTTTTTTAAGCAGGAAGGCAATCAAAAACTTGACGACAAACACAACTTACGCGTTCAGGCAACATATAACAACGACCCAACATACTATCACATCATGCAACTAGATGAACATGCAATAATCGATAGATAGATAAAAATAGCTACCCACCCGACACAAGCAAGACAACGCCTACAATCTAAAGGAAAACATCAACATCCCGACACATCGGCTTTGATGACCCGTAACTAGAAACCTCTATGGTGCGTAAAACCAAACGCATTCAGGCGTTACCAAACCAAGTACCAAAATAAACAATACGCCTACATCGGGAAGCACAAGACTCCGGCCAGGTTATCATTTGCATCTATCCATCAGGGCACACAATAATCCCCTCATCAGGAATTAGGCTGTCACAAGCGATAGGCGAGGCATTAACCAAGGCGCAACATAACATATTTAGACCAATAACCCAAGAAAAATCCAACGCGCTAGGAGACCGAAATAACTGTCAAAATACATGAAGACTAAACCCAAGCACCCAATTGAAACGTCAACAAGATGCAAGGGAAATCTGATTACTATAACAATCATACAACACATTAAATTCCTCGCGCAACAAATTCTATTGCAAACATACATCAATTAAAGGACGCGATTAGCTATCGATGAAATATTCCCTCGAGAATCCATTCTAATATAACATGCTATCTATTAAGAAAAATTCAACAATCAACGGATCTTTACCTTGACCATTTTAGAAAAGAATCCAGAGTAGATTAAGTTAGCATCACGTGAGGATACCATGCTAACCATTCATTTGTTACTAAATCATTGTTTATCAATTATTTCACTATCTAACAATAATATCTATGTCTATTACTATTCATGATCAACAACAACATCGCGGTCTATTAAACACATGATATTGTTGTCTATCAAATATAGGATAATGTTGTCTATCAACCATATGATATTGTTGTCTATTAAATGTAAGATTCCACTGTCTATTAAATACATGACATCGTTTTCTATTAATTACATTATATTGTTGTACATTAAATATGTGATAATGTTGTCTATCAACCCTATGATATCGTTGTCTATAAAATACATAAAATTGTTGTCATCTTATGAAATGTTGTCTATCATATAAAAAATTGATGCCTATTATATATTGGATGAAAACGCAGTCATAAAAAGCAGTAATCAAAACGTTGTCATCCCCATAATACGATATTGCCATTCACCTAGAAAAACGCTGACATTCACATGCAAAACATTGTCTTTTCATATTTGCTGTCAACAATCAATGTCATTGCCCATTAACAAGTATAATGATGATAACGCAATCTAACTATAATATCTTTATCTATTAGTAGATGGTTGTATAACATTTATCTTGTTGTCTATACATGTTTTACTGTCATTGATATTAAATCACTATCCAAATTATTGTTGTTAATTAATTAATATTTATTGTCATACAATCGTTGGCATACATTATATATGATATTGCTATCTAGGATATGGTTATTGTTGTTATACAATTGTTGTCATACAATATATAAATTATGGGAAATCGCTACCTAACAATACGTGGTTGTCTATCTTGGATAGCGTTGTCTATATAGAAGGGGTGTTGTCTTCCATACAATCGTTGTCATACAATAAATATGGTGTTGCTATCCATGATATCATTCTATATCAAATATTTCACTGTGTTTTTAAAATATATAAATGCATAACTAAAGAACAATAAAGCCATAACTAAAATGTTGTGTAAAAACGATAAAGTCATTGCCTACAACAATAGTGATGTCTACTAAATGTATTATCATATATTACATGTAAAACACAGTCATATATGATGAAAACACAGTCATATATTAGATGAAAAACACAGTCATATATTAGATGTAAAACGCAATCATATATGATGAAAATGTAGTCATATATTAGAAGTAAAACACAGTCATATATTAGATGAAAAATGTAATCATATATTAGAAGTAAAACGCAGTCAAATTAGAAGTAAAACACAGTCATATATTAGATGAATCATTCTAAAATGCAGATATAATCATTCAAACACATAGAGACCTGCACAAATCGTGGAGCAAAATACATGGATTATTAATGTTGTTCATTGGGAGAAATAAAAAAATGCAGAGAGAAATAAATATGAGCTTTGAAGGGGGTTTTGCGGTGCCTAACAGTGAATTCGTTGGGATATCAACCGCAAATCTTCACAGAGTAAGGTAAACAATAAACATAGAGAATCAACGTAGAGAACCAAAACGACTCTGAGAATCAATGCAAAGAAACAAACGATGGTGGACGAGAGAGAATAAACGCCCAGGAGATAATTCCTTGTTGGACAGAGAATGATCCTACAGTTTTTATCCATGCATAGGAAAGCATGACATTTGAATCTAAGTCTTTAAACACCGGAGTGACGACCGTTGATTCGGCTCCTGACCGACTGCTCAGGCACAAACTAATAACTTAAATGATCATGGAACAGAGAATAAAAACACAATCTGCAACCAGAAATTCTCCATGGAGAAGCTAATAATGAAATAAAAACCCAATCAAGGAATAAAGAAAACGCAGGCAAGAGATACAATAACACAGGCAAGGTTTTGAGTCTGGGGCTCATTCTGGCCATGTACAAAGAGACAGTAACTCATAAATAAATGATACAGTGGATAGCAAGGGTTCTTACTGAATAAATCAAGCAACAAGGGGATTGCAATTATCGTAGAAATGCATGTGCAAGAAATCTCATGGCAATGAAATCTTCAACCGAGTAAAAAAAACTAAACATGTGTAAATTAAATTCATTGCAAGTAACAACTTTAATAGGTGTACCCTAGCTAATTGTGAATCCTCCGTAGTCGTTGTCCCGTGCGCGCTCTGTCCAACTCCCGCTTGTCAATTGATGTGACCTCACCAGTACTTCCCAGAAAACGCTAGGGGTAATTTTCTTCCCCCTGAGAACCCCCAGTCGCAAAGGGACCACACACACAATACCAGAGAATGTCAACACCCAACTCACCTCGCAAGGTCGAGCTACCACTCGTTACCCGAGCTGGGTATCCCAACTTCGACAAGAGAAAGTTCAGTCAAGGTAAAATTTCAACAACGTAACGTTACGCAAGCCAAATGATGATCCGTACTCCTCCTCGACCATCCTTTTTATAGAGTTTTTAAGTAATTAGTTTCCCAAATTCTCATTAGATTCCTTTTTCACTAAATTAATTAAGAAAAACCTCCCCCGTACACATGTCGCCCGATCCTCTAGTTGCACCAGAAATTCAATTTTATTAATTAATTAAATATTCTTATTTCCCTCATGCACCTAAGAACATTCCTAAAAACGCTCCTCGGTGTCCCAAAATTCCCTTACAACTCTTAAATGACTTACGCCTTACTTAATTCCTAGTTGAGTTCATAAATAGAAAGTTCCAAAGGAAAGATTCTTTACTAAGTTAGACATTCAACTTTTTCTTTACGTTTCCCCTTTTCTTTAAGTTTATATTTTTCCTTAAGTTTCCTATTTATTTTAAGTTTCCCCCTTTTTCTTTTTTAACTAAAAAAATCAATTTAGCAAGTGTCGATAAAAACAACTATTTACCCTTTTTCCTTTTTAATTAAAAATTAATTTAGCAAGTGTAGATAAAGACAACCATTTACCCTCTTTTCTTTTTAACTAAATTAAATTAGCAAATGTAGATAAAAACAACCATTACCCCCTTTTTTTTAAAGTTTAATTCTCCAATATATATATATATATATATATATACACACACACTTTAATAAATAAAGTTTGAATTTATTTACCCCCTTCTTGTTTTATGTCTAAATATTTTTGTTCAGGGGTTCTGCTTAGACCTAGGTTTTACATTCACTAGGTTGGGTGACATTTTTAAGGGAAAATTTGTTTTTAAACTTTACTTATCATATCAAACATTTTAAGGCCGACTAGGTCCTAAGGAGGCATAGTTTTCTAGGCACTAGGTTTATTCACTTACTAGTTAAAATCACGACGTGCCCTTCAGGACGCACTACATGCTCCAAGGGTGCCACTAGCCTCTTTCTGTTTTCTTTGCGTGACGTGCCCTTCAGGACACACCACATGCTCCAAGGGTGCCACTCACCTCTTGACTGAATTTGGTAGACGTCAAACCCCTGGAGTCAATACTCTGTCAGGTGATCTCGTGGGAGACTAAGGGCCTCTAAGGAATAAGGCCCCTGCCTTATTGCGTGCCCCTTAGAATCATCATGAGTGACTATCACAGTCTGCCCTCACGACATCGTGGGTCTTCTCGAACTAGGTAATCGTTAACCTATAGTTCGAGCCACGACGAGAGTGCTAGTAGGTTGTGACAGGTTTGCTACCACACCTCTCCCTCAATGTCTCTAGTTGTCATGCGTGACCCCTCTACTCCACATGTGAGTTTGGTCGGCAAGCTATCGCTAGCCTGCATCCATCAACGAATCATGTCAGAAATAATAATCAATCATTATAACATCTAATCATATGTACATATGTCACATCAACAACATTCAAACCCCAATTGTCCACTCCCTGACTCGATCCAGAGTCCAAGGGGTTTCATCGATGCCTTTGCATCCTCAATGTCCAGAGTCCTGCACACTCAGGAGAACCCAGTAAATATCACCTATCTATGTAAATACAACAAAATAACATATCATCAAATCCATAATATCTCATAATCATAATCAAAATGAACAATAGCATAATAACCTGGATCACTTGCAAGCAAGTGTCCTCAAAGAATAAGTTCATTCAGTGCGCACAAGAGAGGGATGTTACATACACCCCCTCTTGGTTTAAAATTCCTCCCGAAGTTTCATAGTATATAAGTGCCGAAATAAAGTGTATCACAGTATCATAAGTCTATCTATCAAACAAAAATGGAAATTGTTGGCGCATATCATATGCGTCCTCCCAGGTTGTCGAGTGTCGACTATAGTTGTCCCACTGGACCTTGAACCGATCTACTGTTTGACATTGTAGTTCTCGAATGTGATTTTCCAGAATGAGGATTGGCTCCACCGTGAGCACACCCTCATCAGATACTTGCAAGGAACTCATTTCAATAACATGTCTAGGATCACTAATATAATCTCTCAAAACAGATACGTGAAAAACATCGTGCATACGCCTCAAAGAATCAGGAAAAGCTAGTCGATAGGCCATGGGCCAATTTCTTTCCATAATCTTGAAAGGTCCCATGAACCTAGGAGAGATTTCAGCACCCTTTCCAAACTTGATCGAAATCTTATGCGGTTTCACCCGCAAGAAGACTCGATTGCCAACTTCATAACTACGATCGACACAATGCACATCAACATAACTCTTCTGCCAATCCTGTGCTTCCTTGATCCTTTGTATTATAATTTTCATTTGATATTCCATTTCTTGGATCGCTTCTGGTCCCACCAGGACCCTATCCTCAAGTCGGTCCCAACTCAAAGGCATCTGACACGGTCTCCCGTAAAGAAAATCGGAAGGCACCATCTTAATGGTTCTTTGATAACTGTTGTTATATGTGAATTCTACCAGTGGCTAGAATTCATCCCAATGATTTTGTTGGTCCACAACATACATACACAACATATCCTCCAGGATTTGGTTTGTTCGTTCGGTCTGCTCATCTGTCTCCGGTGATATGCGGTACTAAATTTAAGCCGGGTTCCCAAGGCCTCTTGGAAACTAGTCCCAAATTGTCCAATAAACATCGATCCTCGATCGGATATAATCCTCTTAGGCACGCGATGCAGCCTCACAATCTCGCTGATGAAAAATCTAGCTATGTCAGGTGCCTGATACGTCGTATGCATAGGAATAAAATGAGCACTCTTTTTCAGACTGTCGACTACCACAAAAATCGAGTCATGTCTCCTTGTCGTCAGTGGAAATCCAACAATGAAATCCATTGAAATGAACTCCCATTTCGATTCAAAAATAACATGTGGTTGTAGTAATCTTGTCGGATGTCTATGTTTAGCTTTCACCTACTGACATTCTAGACATATTGCCATGTAGTTGACTATGTCTGCCTTCATCCCTTCAAGAACAATAAGGGTTTAAGGTTTTCCCTCATCTTTGTGACTCCTGGGTGAGCCATGTACACTACTTTGTGAGCCTCGTTGAGGATCAAACTCCTCAACTCGTCATTGGGAGGTACATAAATTTGACTTTTAAATCTCAATAACCTATCGTTGTCCATAGTAAATCCTTCAAATTTTGGTACCATCATTGTGTTTTGTCCGATAAAATCCTTGACCTCTTTGTACCAGTCATCGTCGCGTTGTACAGTTAGAATCTTTTCACGTAGATTCATATGGAGAGGCATCACCGAAAATATGCACGGTCTTTGACTCAACACATCCGCCACTCTGTTCATTGTTCCTTTTATGTAAGTAATCTAGAAATCGTACTCGCTAAGCAATTCTGACCAATGTCGTTGTCGAGCATTCAATTCGCTTTGCGTAAATATGTGTTGTAGTCCACAGTGGTCTGTTTTTAGTTCGAATTTCCATTGAATAAGGTAGTGTCTCCAAAATCTCAAGGCATATATAATGGCTAACAACTCCAAAT
The DNA here is from genome assembly GCA_009831015.1 of Picea engelmannii. NCBI lineage: Eukaryota > Viridiplantae > Streptophyta > Pinopsida > Pinales > Pinaceae > Picea > Picea engelmannii. The sequence continues at coordinate 188,200 of ML790506.1, forward strand.
CGTGCGTTGCATAGTTATCCTCATGTTGTCTCAACTTTCTTGAGATGTAAGCGATCACTCAACCATATTGCATCAAGACTCTGCCTAAGCCTTCCTTGGATGCGTCAGTGCATACAAAGAAGTCCGCATCCATGCCAAAGACCTTTAGTATCGATGTTGTTGTCAACAACTCCTTGAGCCTCTGAAATGCTTCTGCGCATTTCTTGGTCCAAACAAACTTCTTGCTCTTCTTTTGCAATTTTGTAATCGGATTTGCTATCTTCGAAAAACCCTCGACAAACCGTTAATAGTATCCCGCTAAACCCATGAAGCTACGCAATTCTGGGACATTCGTCGGCATAGGCCATGTTAGAATATAATGGATGTGCTCGTTTTACCATTGACAATATTGCTATTGTCACCCAACCATAGGCTGAAGCCACCCTCCGAGCACCTTAACCTTGATAGAGAATCACTCTGGAAGAAAACCCTAGGATAGATAGACAAACAAAGGGTAGCGCTCCTTTCCCCAAGGATAGGGCACCAACAAGAGCTGATCAGATAGGCCAAACCCTAACCAAGAGATAGTCCAAGCCAAACCTGATTTGCTAGCTGCAGCAGCTGCAATGGCAGCTCTCCTCCAAACCTACGCACAAAACTGGGCACTCCAGTGCGCACAAGTGCTACTCTGCAATTCTGAGATTGTCTGCTAGAATGAAGACTGGCCTCCTATATTTATAGTAATTCTGGATAACTGCCCGGGCTAACTTCTCATTTTGGGTATTTGTTTGTTCAGTATATATTATTTCTTTTTGGCCGACTTCTTCTCTTGGAGGCTAATAACCTAATACAAGTTATCTTCTTGAGTCGACATGTCTTCTAGGGCTATTAGCCAACTCATTAGGGTTTCTTCTTGCTTCCTGGAGTAAATACCTCCCGCATCTACCATAATATCAACACTCCCTCCTAGCTAGGGAGGTATTACAGGTATTGGTCTTGAGCACAAAACATACCATTCACCTGGTAGCATCAACATAGTTGTATAGACTATCTCACGACTAGATCATGAGCACCATCATCAACATCAGTGTCATCAGGTGCATCATCTCTCGGAACCATACTCTATTTGAGTAATCAAACATGATGCTCACTCCACAGAGCGACACAAGAACCATTCTTCTAATCTAGAAGAATAAATGTTTTGAACCATTTTCTGTCTGGAAAATATTTGTTCATTGATCATCCATCTAGCTGATAATCATTTTCAACACTACTGGTTGTCTTCAAGTCAATTGGAACAATATCATTCAATAGAACAAAAGTGTGTCTATCCATAGTAGTACACAACTACAATCTAGTGGTATACTACCACACCAAGTATAACACAGATACTTGATCAAACAGTGGAACACATCCACTACAGTAATATACATCTACTTTTTAGAAACATATGGTCTTCATAACAATCATCTGATATCAACCTGCACAGAAACAATGTTATGATATAAACAGAATCATCTGGGCCATTCTTCCACTCACATCTGTGAGATCTCAGAAGAGTATCTACCCTAAAAAAGGTAAGACATCAATGATGAGCTATCTGGACTATTCTTCTCAAGCAAGGAAGAATAAATGTCCTAATTTCTGAGCCTGGACCATTCCCCACCCTTGGCCATTCCTATGAAACTAAACAAAGTGTAACCTAGAGAGAATGAGTCTTCCCTAAGGAATGTATGTCCATGATTGCTAAACCTAAACCATTCCCCACCCTGGGCCATTCTTCCATCACTAAACAAAGTGCAACTTGGAGAGAATGAATCTACCCTAAGGAATGATTGTCTAGACCATTTCCAAAGGAAATGACTGTCCTACACCAACCTCCAAAGCGGACCATTTCCCATGTTAACCACAATGGGAAATCGTTGTCTGGCGAGGTGGGCTAGTCTTCTTGAGTAACCCTCATGAAGAGAGACTTCCCTAGACCACTTCCCATGTTAACCACAATGGGAAGTCGATGTCTATGGTACATCAACAATCTGGACCATTTTTCGAACTGAAATTTTTTTTGTCCGTGAGAAATCTCAATCCACTTTCCGAACTGGAAAGAATCTGCTCATCCTGGACGATTTTTCGAACTAAAAAATGATTTTCCATCAATCAATAATACATCAGTGCTCCCTCCCAACCTCGGAGTCATCTCTTCCTTTTTCAATAAGGAAGTCATCTCCACGAGCTCCATCTTGAGTACGCAAATTCTTTTATCTTGGACATAAGCTTTACCAAAATGTCTGCTTATCTGCTCATCTATGGAGATATGTATTGGAGAACCACTTTCTCCTTTCTGGACTTCATCACGAATAATGTAATGCTTGATTTCAAATGTACTTCGGTCTGGAACACTTGTTTTCTCTGAAGGGTTCATGTAGCTCTGATCAATAAAGTATATCATTGTTGTAAAACTGGAACATGTCCATGTGGCACTTCTTCTATCATCATGAGATCTTTTTCATGGATTGGCAATCCATCATCCTGATCTTCTGAGTAATCATTCTGATACAATATCTCTGTTTATAAAAGATCTTCACCACGCTTATGTTGTGCATTGGAGGTTCTCCACCAAGTTATATTCTTTCATCTGCATACAGGGGTCTCTTTCTGGTATGCTTCAAAGCCTTGAGGTTGCTCTTCATACGCTCTTTGTTCAATTGTTCTGGAGAATAGTCTTTGCATTAATCTGATGTAGAACTCAAACCCATGGATATTGTGGATGATATAATGACTCATGTAGAGGTATGTATGGTTTACTGGAACAAGTAATCATCATAGTATTCTCCCTCCATCTGGGATAACCTCTAGTTTTGGATCTCGCAATGCTTACATTCATAAGTCTTTCATACATTGTTCTTCATCACAACTTCCAGTTCCTTTGCTTGATTTATTTTAGTGAGTTCATATCGGGCTGGTAATCTTGTGATTCTCGATACAATGACTAGTTGTTTTGGCTCTTATTTCTTTCTTGGAATATTCATGTTCTTCCTTATGTTTCTCTTTAGCTCTTGGGTCCATGGATTTTTCTATAGATTCCATGCTCTAAAGATTCCAAATTCTTCCTTTCATCATAGGATCATGGATGTGGATGGACAACCAGGGATACTTTAAGGATTCTCTTTGAAGAAGACTTCTTCTAAGATCAAATTGAACATGTACTTCCTTTCATGGCTACTACCATGGATATATACTTCATCATCTTCAGTGGATTATAGGATAAGCTCCCTCCTAATCGTTTCTTCATGTATGAGTGCATGTTTTTATTTTGGAAATATATAATCAACTCCCTCCATCTAGGAGAGTCCATGATTTCATCTGCATCCATATTCCCTTGTGCAAATTGTTATAAGTCTTTCTCCAATTTCATCTTGTTTGCTGACTTTTTTCTGTCTTTGCTTCTTCTAAGTCTCTTCAGGATTGATTCTGATTTTGGCTTATCTTGTAATATCTTCCACATGATTTGTTTGATGTATTTCATCCTTTCATGTGTATTATCTGACTTGTATAATGATAGCAATTCTTATCTTGTTGTTCTCCCATAAGTATAGTTCTTCTTGGAACATATTATCTTCTAAGAGATAGATATACAAGATATGTACAAGAACTAAGAAGAGTATTGTTACCTTCAGAAGAAGTCTCTTTCATCCCGCTTAGTCTTCTTTGTAGGTTCCTTTTCTTTGGCAATTGATGCTTCGTGTTTCTCCTTCCTTTTCTTTAGCTTGGGACAATGATTATTGTAGTGACCATACTTTTGACAGTTGAAGCATTGTATTTCTGAAGTATCTTTATCTTGGTTTGTCTTCCTCCTTGAACCAAACTTCCTTTTGTTCCTGAAATTATTGAATCTTGTTTTGAAGGCTTGATCATCGTACTTCTTTTGGGGTTTCTCTTTTGCACTGATCCTGGATTCTTCTTGAGCACAACAAATCTAAAGTTCTTCAAATGTAGGATACTCCTTTCTTGTGTTCATACTTGCGGCAAATGCATCCCACGTCTTGGGAAGACCATTGAGTACTATGTTTACCAATTCCTTCTTTGAAATGATCTCTTCAATGGCTTGTAGTTGATCTCTTAACTGGGAGATCCTCACAAAGTATGATGTTATGTTATCATCATCATTCATCTTCATGTCACGGAGCTCATTCTTTAGACTCATTATTTGTCCAATGTTTCTAACTGAGAAGAGGTTTGTTAGGGCATCGTACATCTTCTTCGATGAGTCAAGATGGGAGATGTAGGGTATCAAGTGGTCTTTTATAGAGTCCACTATGATACTCATGGAATTGATGTCATCGTCTTTGAACTTCTCCATAACTGCAACGTTCTGCAGTTCCTTCTCTTTTCCTTCTTCAAACTCTAGTTCCACGATCTTTCCTTTCATGATATCTAGCACTTTATTCTTGGCAAGGATGAGGTCAATCCTTGTCTTCCACTCTCTGAAGTTAGAAGCTCCATCTAACTTGTTTTCTTACTTCATAGAGTAGTTCATGGTTTCTTTGACTTGGTGAACCCTAGATTTGACCAAAAACTCAAACTTGACATCTTGGCTTGCTGAGAGTACCAGGAGATGCGCTAGGCTAGGTCACACTGATCTATCCAAAAATTAGGTCAATCCCTTCACTTAAGGTGCCTCAATGAGAGGATTAACATTTCTGCAACTACACCTGCTAGTAACCCTAGCTGTAGTGATTTGGTAATTGCTCCTGCTAGAAACCCTAGCGACAGTTCTTCAACGAGCTTAATATCCTTATGGCTATGTTTCCTTCTAGCGGTTAGACTGAATGAAGGAGGTGTGGACCCATAACCTGTTAGAATATAATGGATGTGCTTGTTTTACCATTGACAATATCTCTATTGTCACCCAACCATAGGACGAAGCCACCCTCCAAGCACCTTAACCTTGAAAGAGAATCACCCTGGAAGCAAACCCTAGGCTAGATAGCCAAACAAAGGGTAGCGCTCCTTTCCCCAAGGATAGCGCACCAACAAGAGTTGATCAAATAGTCCAAACCCTAACCAAGAGATAGTCCAAGCCAAACATGATATGCTAGCTGCAGCAGCTGCAATGGCAACTCTCGTCCAAACCTGAGCACAAAACTGGGCACTGTAGTGCGCACAAGTGTTTCTCTGCAATTCTGAGACTGCCTACCAGAATGAAGATTGGCCTCCTGTATTTATAGTAATTTTGGCTAACTGTCTGAGCCAACTTCTCATTCTAGGTATCTATTTGTTCAGTATATATTATTTCTTCTGGCCGACTTCTTCTCTTGGAGGCTAATAACCTAATACAAGTTATCTTCTTGAGCCAACATGTCTTCTAGGGTTATTAACCAACTCATTAGGGTTTCTTCTTGCTTCCTGGAGTATTCTATTCTCGTCAGGTTTACATGTGGAGGTAAATACCTCCTGCAGCTACCATAATATCAACATGCCATTCCATAATAGCCTCGATCTTTTCTAGATCCACGATGATACCTTTGCCGGAGATGGCATGCCCTAAGTAGTGAATATTTGATTGATAAAACGAGCATTTAGACAATTTCCCATGCAATTTTTTATCTTGCAAGCATTGTAGTACCAAGCACAAGTGTTCGTCATGCTCCCCCATCGTCCGAGATTAAATCAAAATATCGTCAATGAATACTTAGATGAACTTGTCCAAGTAGTCACGGAACACCCTGTTCATCAAACTCATAAATACCCCTGGGGCGTTCGTCAGTCCAAACGGTAAAACAATAAACTCGTAATGTCCAAACCTCATCTTAAGGGCGGTCTTAGGGATGTCATCCTCCTTGATATGTAACTGATGATACCCTGATCTTAAGTCGATCTTTGAAAATACCGTCACACTCTTCATTTGATCAAACAGATCATTAATCCTTGGCAACATATATTGATTCTTGATCATTTCCTTGTTCAATTGATGGTAGTCAATGCACAGTCTCCACGACCCATCCTTCTTCCATCTAAAAATAACATGCGCACCTCACAGTGACACACTGGGACGTATAAGTCCCAGGTTCAACAACTCCTTCAGTTGCATTTTCAACTCCTGTAGCTCTGGGGCCGACATCCGATAAGGTGTTCTTGTTATCGATTCATTCCCCAGTTTTAGGTCTATGGTAAACTGCAATTCCCTCTCCGGTGACATCCCAGGTAACTCCTTTGGGAAGACATCCACAAACTCTCTCACCACCAGAAGGTGTTCTAGACCTTTCACTACTCCCTTCTCGTTTAACGCAAGGATCACATAAGTCTTACATCCCTTGTGTGTTCTCTTCCATAGTTGCAAGGAAGAGATGAACCTCAGGGAAAATCCATGGTTCCGAACTACAATCACGCATCTATGTCCCTCATCATCGACCAAGCTCAATTGTTTCATCTTACAGTTGAGTATCGCCTCATGCGATTCCAACCAGTCCATACTGATCACGACGTCATAAGATCCTAATATCGTGACGTACAGGTTGGCCCTGGTGACAAACTCTCCCAGGTTAAGGCTACAACCCATAACCTTCCCACCAACCTTTTGTTTGTCTCCCGAATCCATTTCTACAAAGATAAACTCGTCCTGTTCGACTTCCTTTACCTTAATTATTTTGAGCATTGCACCAGAAATGAAACTCTTTGTAGCACCTGGATCTATCAAAATACTAAGGGTTTGTTCAGTGATGGTACCTAATGTCTTGAGCACGGTTGACTGGTGCTCTGCCTAGCGGTTATTCATTGTTGCATGAATCTGATGGGCCTTACCCAAATCCCCCACGGTAGTGGGTCCGGATGATCCAGATGCTCTGGTCCTCTCCACTGGGCAGTCACGTTGGTAATGTGGCTCCCCACATGTCCAACACCCTTTCTTCGGTCCAGTACTCCTGGTACCCGAAGTAGAAGCTGACAGCCCACCGGTCTAGAACCTTAGTATGTTCTGTTGAACAAGCATAAACTGTTGTTGTTGCGGTCGACGCTGTTGTTGGTGTTGTGGTCCTCAGTAAGGAGTCTGCTACTGAGGCGTTGGTCGCCGAGGTGTAGTGAAATTGGATTCTCTCTGGAAACGACGATATCATGGTGAATGTCTAGCTGGTGTCCGATGATGCTGCGCACTAGATGACACCTGCCTTGTTGGTCTTGCTGGAGTCCTGCTCTGAACCCTGTTGATAAGCTCCTCCTCTACTATGAGGGCCTTATGGACAATGTCATGCAAGGTTTGAGTCATCAGAATCATAACATTTTCACGAATGTTTCCATTAAGGAAAAACACAAACCTATTGACCTTAAGTTTCTTGGTATTCAGGTGCGGAGCATACCGAAGCAGCTCCATAAAACGGGCCTCGTATTCGGGCACCGTACGACCACCCTGTCGCAAGGCGTTGAAGTCATTGAGCTGACGCTTAATTAATTCCTCTGATAGATACCTCTCTCGAAACTATTCCTCGAACAGTTCCCATGACACGTCTTCGACGACCATGTTCAATTGCGGCAGGAGCATCTTCCACCATAAAAGAGCGCTCTCCTTCAGTTGAAATACCACCATGCGAACCTTCATGTTGGAGGTATATTCACAAAGTGAAAATCACATCGCCATATTCTCCAACCATGCCTTGGCGACTGTGTCATCCGGGGCACCAAAGAACTTGGGAAATTTGACCTTCTCGAGTTCATTGTGAATTCTACTAGTACAAACCGGAGCACGCAGTGGACCCTCAGGGGGTGTTGGTGCCCTGGCCTCATCTCTATCCAAAGGGATAATCAGTGCCTCATACATCCACTGAAAAGACCTCATCATGCCAACCACATCACCCACAAATATTTGTTCCTGTCCGACAACATGTTCGTCTCCCTGGGGGTTAGACCCCTCAAGTGTGGATGCTACTGGAGGCGTCACACATCCTCCCCTATCATCATGTCGTATGACTCCGTGGCATCCTCTAACCATGATTACCTGCATGAATACAAGTCAACTTAATTAGCAAAATTATAATCAAATATCAAATCAACAAAAGCCTCAGTGATCCCAAGTCGCGGGTCGAATCGGCTCTGATACCATATGTGACGACCCCAATCGTTATGACTACAAGCGACGCAAAGAAAGTGTAAATGTTTTTTTTTTTAAGAAGGAAGGCAATCAAAACAAAAATTAATCAACACAACTTCACGAAAAACACAACTTACGCGTTCAGGCAATAGACAACAATGACCCAACATACTAGCACATCATGCAACTAGACGAACATGCAATAATCGATAGACAGATAAAAATGGCTACCCGCCCGACACAAGCAAGACAATGCCAACAAGCTAAAGGACAACATCAACATCTTGACACATCAGCTTCGACAACCCATAACTAGAAACCTCTACGGCACGTAAAACCAAACGCATTCAGGCGTTACCGAACCAAGTACCAAAATCAATTACAACGAACAATACACACACATCGGAAAGCATAAGACTCCGGCCAGGTTATCATTCACATCTATCCATCAGGGCGTGCAATGATCCCCTCATCAGGAATCAATCTGTCACAAGCGGTAGACGAGGCAATAACCAAGGAGAAACATAACATATCTAGACCAATAAACCAAGAAAAATCCAACGCACTAGAAGACCGAATTAACTGTCAAAATACATGAAGACTAAACCCAAGCACCCAATCGACAAGTCAACAAGACGTAAGGGAAATCTGACTACTATAACAATCATACAACACATTAAATTCCTTGCACAACAAATTATATTGCAAACATACATCAATTAAAGGACGCGATTAGCCATCGATGAAATATTCCCTCGAGAATCCATTCTACTATAACATGCTATCTATTAATAAAAATTCAACAATCAACAGATATTTACCCTGACCATTTTAAAAAGAAAAGAAAAGAATCCAGAGTAGATTAAGTTAGCAATACGCAGGGATACCATGCTAACCATTCATTTGTTACTAAATTGTTGTTTATCAATTATTTCACTATCTAACAATAATATCTCTGTCTATTACTATTCGCGGTCAACAACAACATCATGGTCTATTAAACACATGACATTGTTGTCTATAAAATATAGGATAATGTTTTCTATCAACCATATGATATTGTTGTCTATTAAATGTATGATTTCACTGTCTATTAAATACATGACATTGTTGTCTATTAATTACATTATAGTGTTGTACATTAAATATGTGATATTGTTGTCTATCAACCCTATGATATCGTTGTCTATAAAATACATAAATTCATTGTCATCTTATGAAATGTTGTCTATCGTATAAAAAAATGTTGTCTATTATATATTGGATGAAAACGCAGTCATACACAACAGTAATCACAACGTTGTCATTCCCATAATACCATATTGTCATTCACCTACAAAAACGTTGGCATTCACATGCAAAATGATGTCTGTTCATATTTGTTGTCAACAATCAATGTCGTTGCCCATTAACAAGTCTAAGGATGATAACACAGTTTAACTATAATATCTTTGTCTATTAGTAGATGGTTGTATATCATTTATCTTGTTGTCTATAAATGTTTTACTGTCAACAATATTAAATTGCTATCCAAATTATTGTTGTTAATTAATTAAGATTTGTTGTCATACAATCGCTCGCATACATTATATATGATATTTCTATCTAGGATATGGTTATTGTTGTTATACAATCGTTGTCATACAATATATAAATTATGGAAAATCGCTACCTAACAATACGTGGTTGTCTAGCTTGGATAGCGTTGTCTATATAGAAGGGGCGTTGTTTGTGATACAATCGTTGTTATACAATAAATATGATGTTTCTATCCATGATATCGATGCATATCAAAGATTTCGTTGTGTTTTTAACATATATAAATGCATAAATGAAGAACAATAAAACCATAACTAAAATGATGTGTAAAAACGATAAAGTTGTTGCCTACAATAATAGCATTGTCTATTAAATGTATTATCATATATTAGATGTAAAACGTAGTCATATAATAGGTGTAAAACACAGTCATATATTAGATGTAAAACGCAGTCATATACTAGAAGTAAAACATAGTCATATATTAGATGAAAAACAAAGCCATATATTAGATGTAAAACAAAGTCATATATGATGAAAACACAATCATGTATTAGAAGTAAAACACAACCATATATTAGATGAAAAATGCAGTCATATATTAGAAGTAAAACACAGTCAAATTAGAAGTAAAAAGCAGTCATCTATTAGATGAACCATTCTAAAACGTGGATATAATCATTCAAACACAGAGAGACCTGCACAAATCGTGGAGTGAAATACATCGATCATTAATATTGTTCGTTGGGAGAAATAAAAAACGCAGAGAGCAATAACTCTAAGCTTTGAAGGGGGTTTCACAGTGCCTAACAGTGAATTCGTTGGGCTATCAACCGCAAATCTTCACAGAGTAGGGTAAACAATAAACACAAAGAATCAACGTAGAGAACCAAAACAACTATTATAATCAACACAAAGAAACAAATGATGGTGGACAGGAGAGAATAAATGCCCAGGAGAGAATTCCTTGCTGGGCAGAGAATGATCCTACAATTATTATCCATGCACAGGAAAGCAGGGCATTTGAATCTAAGTCTTTAAACACCATAGTGACAACCGTAGATTTGGCTCCTAGAACAGACTAATAACTTAAAGGATCAAGGAATAGAGGATAAAAACACAATCTGCAACCAGATCTTCTCTGTGGAGAAGCTAATAATGAAATAAAAGCGCAATCAAGGAATAAAGAACATGCATGTAGGAGATACAAGAACGCAGGCAAGGTTTTGAGTCTGGGGCTCATTCTGGCCATGCGCAAAGAGATAGTAACTCATAAATAAATAATGCACTGGATAGGAAGGGTTCTTACTGAATAAATCAAGTGACAAGGGGATTACAATTACCGTAGAAATGCATGTGCAAGAAAGATCATGGCAATGAAATCTTCAATTGAGTACAGAAAACTAAACATGTGTAAATTAAATTCATTGCAAGTAACAACTTTAATAGGCATACCCTAGCCAATTGTGAATGCTCTGTAGTCATTGTCCTACGCGCGCTTCGTCCAACTCCTGCTTGCCAACCGATGTAACCTCATCGGTACCTTCCAACCAACGCTATGGGTTCTCTTCTTCCCCCTAAGCCCCCCGAGCTGCAAAGGGGCCACACACACAATACGAGAGAATTATAGCACCCATCTTGCCTCGCAAGGTTGAGCTACCACTCGTTACCTGAGCTGGGTATCCCAACTCCCACAAGAGAAAGTTCAGTCAAGGTAAAATTTCAGTAGCGTAACGTTACTCAAGCCAAATCATGATCCATACTCCTCCTCCGCCATCCTTTTTATAGAGTTTTTAAGTAATTAGTTTCCCAAATTCTCATTAGATTCATTTTTCATTAAATTAATTAGGAAAAACCTCCCTCGTACACATGTTTTCCAATCCCCTAGTTGCACCAGAAAATTAATTTTATTAATTAATTAAATATTCCTATTTTCCTCATCCACCTAAGAGCATTCATAAAAATGCTCCTTGGTGTCCCAAAATTCCCTTACAATTATTAAATGACTTACGCCTTACTTAATTCCTAGTTGAGTTCATAAATAGAAAGTTCCAAAGGCATGATTCCTTACTAAGTTAGACATTCAACTTTTTCTTTACATTTCCCCTTTTCTTTAAGTTTCCATTTTTCCTTAAGTTTCCTATTTCTTTTAGGTTTCCCCCTTTTTCCTTTTTAACTAAAAAAAACAATTTAGCAAGTGTAGATAAAACAACCATTTACCCTTTTTCCTTTTTAATTAAAAATTAATTTAGCAAGTGTAGATAAAAACAACCATTCACCCTCTTCTCTTTTTAACTAAAAATAAAATTAGCAAATGTAGATAAAAACAACCATTACCCCCTTTTTTAAAAAGTTTAATTCTCCAATATAATTTTTTTTGTTTACTTTAATAAATAAAGTTTGAATTTCTTTACCCCCTTCTTGTTATATGTCTAAATATTTTTTTTCGAGGGTTCTGCTTAGACCTAGGTTTTACATTCACTAGGTTGGGTGACATTTTTAAGGGAAAAATTGTTTTTAAACTTTACTTCTCATATCATTCATTTTAAGGTCGACTAGGTCCTAAGGAGGCATAGTTTTCTAGGCATTAGGTTTATTCACTTACTAGTTAAAATCACGACATTCCCTTCAGGATGCACTATGTGCTTCAAGGGTGCCACTCACCTCTTTCTGTTTTCTTTGTGCGACGTTCCCTTCAAGACACACCACCTTCTCTAAGGGTGCCACTCGCCTCTTGACTGAATTTGGTAGACGTCAAACCCTTGGAGTCAATACTCTTCCAGGTGATCTCGTGGGAGACTAAGGGCCTTTAAGGAATAAGGCCCATGCCTTATTGCACGCCCCTTAGAATCATCGTTAGTGACTATCACAATCTGCCCTCATGACATCGTGGATCTTCTCGAACTAGGTAATCGTTAACCTACAGTTCAAGCCACGACGAGAGTGCTAGTAGGTTGTGGCAGGGTTGTTGCCACACCTCTCCCTCAATGTCTCTAGTTGTCGTGCGTGACCCCTCTACTCCACATGTGAGTTTGGTCGGCAAGATATCGTCAGCCTGCATCCATCAACGAATCATGTCAGCAATAATAATCAATCATCATAACATCTAATCATATGTACATATGTCACATCAACAACATTCAAACCCCAATTGTCCACTCCCTTACTCGATCCAGAGTCCAAGGGGTTTCATCGATGCCTTTGCATCTTCAATGTCCAGAGTTCTGCAAACTTAGGAGAACCCAGTCAATAGCACATGTTTATGTAAATACAACAAAATAACATATCATCAAATCCATAATATCTCATAATCATAATCAAAACGACCAATAGCATAATAACCTGGATCACTTGCAAGCAAGTGTCCTCAAAGAATAAGTTAGTTCAGTGCATGCAAGAGCGGGATGTTACACTCCCCTACAACTCTTTGTTTTTACTCATGTTTGCGTGCAGTTACTCCTGTTTACTACCACTCTAGGCCTCTCTTATCATTATCACTTGGAAAAACATGAGGTTCTTCTAACAAGTATGAGTCCATTACTTTATCACAATTGTTCAACAACCTTGAGGTGATATGAATTTTGAGATATGTAGGATGGCTCACTTAGTTTGAGTGGTTACATGGATTTGATACACCCATTGCACTAGAGTTTGATCACAATTTCTAGTTATCTACTACCGTTGTTTCAGGCATACACATCCAGGTAATATATGAAATCATTTCTAGGATGATGGGTCTATCTCGAATAGGGGGGATTTTGGTTTGAGTATCATGCCACATTTAACTAGGGTCATATTGACTTCATAGCTGATGATGAGATTGTAGAAGATAGAAAAAAATGAGTTAAGAGGTCATCATTGAGATGAACATGGGATGATGTTGCTTATTTTTTGAAAAAATATCTTATCTGTGAAGGTAACCACAACATTGTTTTGTTATCACATCAAACTACTAACTTATTTAAAGCATCAAATACTAGTCAATATGACTTACTTTCTATTGAGACCACTCCACATGATGTATTAGAATGTTAGGTCAAGTAGAAACCCTACTACCATCTTAACACATCACGACCTGATTGAAATGTTTGTAGTTGATGCTCTCTCTCTCATAAAAATCAAACTTGGGAGATGTTTTTGTAAATTCCTCAAGTGGTAGAGGAAGTTTATATAGAAGAAGAACATGAAGTAGAGGAATCACATGCAGTAGAGGAAGATATTAATGTCCAATAAAAATGAAGAGAAGAGGAGGATGAAGTAAAAATAATAGAATATCCTATTGGAATTGAGATAACATGGAAAGGATTCCCAATCATAGAGGAAAATAACTTTGCACCCACATAAATTTTTGACGACCTTATGACAAAGGTTGTTCCTTTAACTAGAAAAAGGAAGAATTCCAAGGAGGAAATCCCCATTCTAGATCATCCTAAGAAGAGGTGGACCAAGTCAACTACTGTTATAGAAGGAACTTCTATTGCCACACAAGAACTAGTAGAAAAAAAGAGGCAATAGGACAAGGTGAGGAGGTTGTAGGAGAAGAAGAACATGTCGCTACACAAGAACCTACAATAGAAAATGTTGTTGTAGAAGTAGTTCCTCCACTCCAAGAGAATATTGAAGAACCTGATAAGTTTTAGAAGGATTTCCTGATATTCCTATTCACAATTTTTAGGATAGTATGGATAACATTGAGGAAAACACAACACATGTCTCAACAGTCCCTAAGATAGACAAGCCAAAAGTGAAGAAGAGGATCAATTTTATTCTAAGAAAGTACCATTTAAAACCTTCTTATGGTACAATTTTAAAACTTAATAGAAAGGTAAGGATAGAAAATAAGACTCTACGCCAAAATTTAAATCTTTCCTAGAGAAAACTTAAGGCATACAAGTATTAGGTAGGTTTTGGACACATTGGTCCAAGCCCTTGACGAGTGTTCCTAGTCACCTTCTACTTTGCATGTAGGTGAATAAGCAACAAATTAGGTAGTTTCTATGAATGAAACCTTTGAGGTTGATACTAAACATGTTGGTGTTACTGAGCATGTTGCAACTTTTGAGGATACTTCTCATGAATTTGTTGATGCTACCAATCCCATTGATGAAATTGTTATTATTGATGTTTTTTGATCCAATTGATGAAGTTATTACAATTGCTTCTATTGATCCCATTGAAGAAGTTGTTATTGAGTATTCTATAGAACTATTGTGAAGACTGATATTGAAATTTCTACTGAACTCATTGTTGAGATCATCAAGTTTGTTACTGATCCTAATAACAAGAATGTCATTGAGCTTGCTACTAAAATTATTGATGATATTATTGAATTTTCCACTGATATTGTGGATAAAATTGATAATGAACCAACTATTGAGTCTCCTATTGCGGAAGCACTTGCTGAAATAGTTGTTACATAAAAATTATTGAACTCATGGAGACACAAGAGACTAGTGATATTTTTGTTGCAGATCTACCTAAGGGACATGTTGCTACAAAACTATAGGACTAGTAGACTACTACGAAACCTATAATAACATTTATTTCCATTGAACCTATTGTCCAATCACTAGAAGTTCAAATAGAGGAAGAGGAAATAATTAGTTTCCTTGACGTGATTAGATTGAGAGAACCTACCAAAATTAGTAGAAAATTCATATGATAAGGGTGTGGTCCCACTAAAATAATATTGGAAAACCATTCATACCATAAAGGAATAGTGAAGATAATTTTATGTTGTGGACTGAACTAGATGGGACAAATGGATAGAAGAATGAAAGAAAATTCTTGCAATTTAAGTTGAGGTGAATAAATTAAACAAAGAAAAGAAACAACTAGGAAATATAACTCATGTAGTCCTTATCTACAGATCATCTTCGCCTACTTATGTAGTATTCTTACATGGGTACTTGTTTCAACTCATATCTCTCGCTAAAGGAAATCCAAGAGATTTAAGGACTCCTAAGTCATTTTTGGAAGCATTTGTTGAGAGTAAAAAAGAAGACACAAATTTTCTTTGTGAATTATATCAACAGTATTGTTCCATGACAAAAAATAGAACCACGACCCTTTTTTGGTGATGTCTAGTTGAGGGATTTTACCTCCTTCATGAGCAATCAACTACAATGGAGAATTGCACAAACCTTCATGGAACATAATGAATAGAACAATGGTATATGTTTATTAATTGGGTTGGTTTTCATTGATGTCAACCCTTGAAGAAAGTCCGGTAGCAAATTCCAGTAGCAAAAAGGTTTGGGTAATGGACCCAAGTTTGTTTAATGGATAATGGTATGAGTTTTGATATATTTGCAGGCACGACTATTCTAGATGGATAGTACATGTCATTCCATTTCCAGTGGTATGTGGAATGTCACATAACTCCTCACGGTTAGAGAGTTGTGGCCGTGTGAAGTTGGAGAACCCTCATGAGTCATCTAGAAGCCCCAAAAGGTCAAAGTAGTCAAAGTGGTTGCAAAGAAGAAATTATTTAAATAATAAAGTGAAGTGATGAGTGTACTATAAATCAAAGTGGATACAAAAGAAATTATTTAAATAATAAAGTTAATGGAGAAATTACTAAGTGGACAAGTGGTTATAAGTGGGTTAGCCCTAAAATAAGGAAAGTGGGTTAAGATGGTTAGAAGATAATTTAAATAATAAAGTGAAGTGATGAGTGTAATAGAAGTCAAAGTGGATACAAAAGAAATTATTTAAATAATAAAATTAATGGAGAAATTACTAAGTGGACAAGTGGTTAGAAGTGGGTTAGCCCTAAAATAAGGAAAGTGGGTTAAGATGGTTAGAAGGTAACCCCTTGAGGAAGCTACATGAAAGTATAAACAAGAGGCAAGGGTCTCTCATTTTTAAACACACTTGAGCATATTGAATATATACAAGTGACTGAGGTAACCAAAGTATATGTAAGCCGAATTTCAGAGGGAAGGTGAAGTAAAGAAGGTCAAAATTCAAGGGAGGATACAAATCAATAGTTGCATTGTCTTATGTTTCCCCCATTTAGCTAGACCTATTTTCCTCCCAACATTACTAGCACCATGCCATCCAATGTCCCCCTAGTGCAAGGTGTCTACTTAGCCATGTTCATGGGTTCCAATGGGGGCAATCCCTCTTCTACTAGTAGCATCCTTATCTAGAGGGGTATCTCCTAGATCATCCTCTTGTGCACTCCCTTTTTAAACTCAACCTCTTCTTTTGAAAATGACTAACAAGACACCACAATAAAATGTACAATTTAGCCTTCAATTGTGGTCCACACCTAGAAATAAACTACATAAGTGAGTTGATGGTCTAGTTGCGAAGCCTAAGCAAGTTTCAAGTAGTCACTCCACTACCCTTCTTTCCATATTTGCATACTCAGGTTCTTTCTCAAGTTGCTTTAACCACTTATATATGCTTACTGGAAACTCAACCCAAAATACCTTATATTCATCTCTACTAAGGCTTTCAAACAAAACCTTCCCTCAACACAATTGAAAATTCCCACTATGCAACGCTATTTCTTGCACTATAAAACTTTCAAAGTTCTTTTGCCATCATTCTTGCATATTCAACTAGAAAAAGAACCACATTTCCATCATATAGTTGTCCCACTCCTAAAGCGTAGGTCCTAGCAACAAAACCATTTGTTGGTTCCTTTTTAGACCCATGGTTCTCATAGGTTTTCCAACAAAGTGCTCTGCGATAGAGTAGTGTGTTGGCACATTCAATCTTCGAAAGGGAAAAGATCTCACCAAAAGCACAACCGAGATAGTTAATAATAGAGAAGAATGTGCGTATGACGTGTGATTCAATATTAAGTGTTGATTCATTTAGCATAAAACCCGAACCATTTATTTACAAATAAGACATTCATATAAACATATACACCATTCATTGAACATATTTGGACTAGAATCAAGAAAGAACTTAATGCACATCATATACACACCATGACTGAAATTAAAAGGGGTGTCTTACAACCTTAGCATAACTATTACAATCTTAGCCCAGAATAGGGACACGGGTCTCTTACAACCATACAATCAAGTCCATAAAGAAGTCATGGAGACTCATACACTAGCTAGTGGCATCAATAATGAATTGATAAAAATATTTCTCAAAACCATGTACCCCAGAATTTATCACATGTTGGTGATCAATAACTTTGTTGGATGTTTCACACAAAATATTAGACAAATACCTCACCCTAAGGTTGGAATTTATCCTTTTTAAAATCATCACACCAGTGTGGGTGGGATTTATCAGAGATAGATACATTTTGAATAATGTGATAGTTTCCTAGGAAGGTATGGAATGGGTAAAAAATCCAAGGCATCAGGCATGCAGTGAGTCCCTATTCATTAAAAATGATTTTGATAAAACATATGACATAGTGGGGTGGCCATTTATCCTTGCCAATCTTAAATTGGTTGTATTTGGCCCATTTTTTATTAAGACAATGGAAACTATATTTGTAGAGTCCACATCGAGTTTTTTGATCAATTAAAGTAGCTCTACAAATTGATCCACTAATGAGCTTTCCCACTACCCCCAACCCTCTAGGTAATGGTTGTTGAATCCCTTAGCTAATGATCTCATCCATAATAGAATATTACAAAAAGGCCTCATCAAATGTATTCATCTCCTAAGTTTAAATTGTAGTTAACTAGTGAATGGCCACTTCACAGTTGATTCTTTTCTAGCTATTATTGAAGAAAATCATACTCTAAACAATATCATGCATTGCTTGCAAATTATTTATAAGGTCTTAGGGTCATGCTGCAAAAGGTCAAAATCCACTACTATCGACAAAGTCAAAATGATGCCCCTAAATAGCTAGTAGGCCAAGGGTGGTCTTGGTTACATCTTGGCCAAGGTTTTAGATTCCTTCGAATCCCCTTCACCTTAGAAGGCTCATTGAAGGATTTATGGGAAGCAGTGTTGCTAAGAGATAAAAGAAGTGATAAATGGATCATGAAGCCATTATTCCTTGTAGAAATGTTTTACAAACTGACAACTCCTACCCATGTATATTACTCATCACACAAGGTCCCCTCTAATGGCGTTTGTGATAAGCTAGAAAAATTTCTCCAGCATTTCCTATGGGATAACTCTAGTGGAGCCAAGGGTTTTCATAGAGCTAATTGAAGGCCTTTGTTGTATCCCAAAAGAGAAAGGAGGTCTAGGTATTTTGGCCACCCAAACACAAGCCCAAGCTCCTTGCACCAAATGGATCTTTAGAAGAGTAGAAGCAAAGGAGGTGTGGAAGAACCTGCTCAAAAAGTGCATCACCTCAAATGACCTGCTTCGCTACAAGATATCGAGAAACCTAAATATGAAAATTGTTAAATTGACCACTTTGGCTTGTGTTCATATAAAGGGAACCGTTGTAGCCAAAAGAATTTGGAAGTCCTATGAGGCCATCAAGCATAAGCTGGTGTGGAAAAGTGACTCGCTTAGAGTCAAGCTTTTTTCAATCACCATTGTTTATGGTGGTCCCCTAGTGGTTCTTTGTGAGGGAAATTTGCTTGTTAAAATCCCATCGTTCTCAACTAAGAGACTATACAAGAAAGGCATTTGGGTCCTAAACGACCCCTATGATAATTACTCCAAAGATTGGAAAAGGTTTAGAAGATCACTGTAGAAAACCTCTTCCTTCAACATGGCCCTCCAGGGCCACAGGTGTAGTGGAAAGATTAGAGATGGAGACAAAGACACATTTTATTCAAATACAAGCCCACTAGTGGTTATAAATAGTTGTCTACTAGGCTTGAGCTTGAGGGAAAGCTTAATGAATTATGGAGAATCAATTCTAAAATCCTTGGGTCTATCAACTAAAATCCATTTGGAAGTAGCACTTAGAGTCCAAAAGAGTTTATTTTTCTTGGTCCCTAATTCATGGTATCCTACCCATAGTGCAATGCTTTAAAAACCTGGAAATTTTGCACCTTAAATGTCCATTGTGGCAAGAAAGAAACCCTAAAGCGCTAGTTCTAGTTCTATAAATAAGCTCAATCAACCTAGGCATGGGCTTATAATCTGTCACTCCTTACTCATATCTAATATCACCTAGAAAGGTTCCCTATTAGGATATTTTCTCGCTTGGGGTGTATATTTTCATACAATATGGTATCAGATTAAAATCAATATAATATATCACCTTTGGAAAACAAGAAACAAGTTTTTACTCATCAAGTCTAAGTGAAACTATGTTTTAACCTAGCAAGAGGGATCTCTAATATGTAATATCCTTATGAAAATCCAAATGCGGAGGCGAAAGGTAGAAACATAAATAACCCACCTACATAAGCTTATTAACTACTAGACCAATGCATCGTGAGCCATGAGCAAGGTGCCACCTAAAAGCCACTATTTTCCACTCTAAATGTTCTTGAGCTCCAAGCAACCAATGACACCAACATAGCACAAGTCAAGTTTTAAGTGAGCATTGAGAGGGGCAAAGGAGCTAGCCCCCAATGCAAATACCAAAATTCCCTTGATTCAACATGTTTCCCATTGTTCCTTTGGCCATCTCCGAACCAAAGCATCTTGAAGAACTCACACGTGGAAACAATGGATGGGAGCCCATAGTGGTTGATATTGAGCCCGCAAGTAAAGAGTGGAGACCTCCCAAGGGCAAAGACCCTCCTCTTCACACTAGTCTAATTTATGCAATGACTTGATTAGTCTACTTGCTTTGGTTAGATGGCTTGGTTGTTGATGTGTTTATTGTTATCTTCTTTGGGCATTATGGCACATTAATTTTCAAGGCCATGTGTGGTCAATTTTGCATGGATAGGACTTTTTCATTGCAACTATAGATTATGTTGGTTGTTTCACATCCCCTTTTTTGTAAAATGCATGTATATTGTTAGTATGATAATAGATAATATGAAACATTGAAAAAAAAATTAAGCAAAGATGAACAAGATATGTCAAGTTGATCACTGAAGCACTTGATGCTAAAGTTGGCATGGTATTGAAAGAAGACATGAGATGTAGTGCAAAGATTAGACAACTAGATAGGGAACCTTGAAACTTTATCATGTGTGAAAGGACAATGGCCCCAAACTGATGAGTAGTAACCTTGGAGAATATTAAAGAAAAGCTTCCACAATTTGCAAGATGGTGATTGGTCCCTAACAACTCTTGGGCAAGCAACTTTGATCCCAAAGAAGTCTAGATCAACTAAGACCATGGTTATTGGAGTCGCACTAAAGAGAGGTACAACCAAAAATTGTCCCAATAAGGGTGTCCAAATTTGGTCACTAATTTAATAGTGCAAAATATTGCAACAAGTTCAACATGGAGTGCACATTGTAGTGGTAAATCTTTGGCACAAATAAAAGTAATAAATAGTGTTGCTCCTGTTAATATTATGGTAGCTGTGGGAGGTATTTACCCCCACGTGTGAACTTGACGAGAATAGAAGACTCCGGGAAGCAAGAGAAACCTTAATGAGTTGGCTAATAACCCTAGAAGCCTTGTCGGCTCAAGAAGATAATTTATATTAGGCTATTAGCCTCCAAGAGAAGAAGTTGGCCAGAAATTATAATAATATACTGAACATACACTTATGCAAAAGGAGAAGTCGACCCCAACAAAACTGGTAGAACCACTATAAATACAGAGTGCCAGTTCTCATTTGTCATATCTCAGAATTGCAGTTTTGCAGTTTGGTGCGCACTGCAGTTGCAATCTTGTGTGCAGGTTTGGAGGAAGAGCTGGTGCAGCTGTAGCAGCAGCAAGATTTCAGTTTTGGCTTGAATATCTCTTGGCTAGGGTTTGGAACATTTGATCAGTCTTTTGTGATGCGCTATCCTTGGGGATTGATGCGCTACTCTTTGTTTGGCTATCTAGCCTATGGTTTGCTTCCGGAGGAATTCTCAGTCAAGGTTAAGGTGCTCGGAGGGAGGCTTCGACCTATGGTTGGGTTACGAAGGTATCGTTAATGGTAAAACGAGCACACCATCTTCTATATTCTAACAGTTCCATAGACATGCTAAAACCTATTATTGTGCAATCTCATTGTTGCAACCTAGTCTCTCAAGTAAAAAATTCAACCACACTAATGTTACCAACTCAACAAACCAAGTTCATTAATGAAACAAAAGAACATGACATACTAGCGCAATTGAATAACACAACCACTGGGCATGCAAAAATACCAACAATCACAAGAAGTCATATTCCACCTCTTTATCTCCCTTTCCCTTGAATTTTTATATTGCAAGGAATATGAACAAACAAAGATGCTTCAATTTCCCTAAAGATTATCTAACCCCATCATGGCATTGTAAAAGGTTAAAGTACTTAATTGGTTGAGAAGTTGCTTAGCTTCATGTCATTCATGCCCTTGATGCACATCTTATTTGATAATAAAATTTGGGGTTGATTTGCTGCCAATTTAACCATTCAAATGTCTATGTTATGGATGTGTCATTACTTGTCTCGAGTTTTTTAAGCTTATTAGCAACATCATAATTTAAAGGTTGAGTATGTTGAGCACATTGTAATTTGTGTTGTGGTTGTGCATTGTTGCACACCCTTATAGATCGTTGGTCCTATTCTCACAACACTACAACAATGACAACTATGAACCAAACCCCCTTGATGGGCTGTACTATCCAAGACAACTTGTTATTCCGACTTTCAACTTGTGTGCCAACATGACCAACTTGCTAACTCTAGAAAGGTCATTCCTCTTCATATTGAAAACACTTCCACATCCATAAGGCATAACTTCAACGGTAGCTCTATTGGCCTTCCATGAAAAAACAAGTAGAATACTTCATTAAGTGGTGGTGTCTTTGTAGACAATCCAAATTTACCAATTAGAAGCTTACGTTGTATCAACCCTTCTCAATTCCATCTCAACTTTGGGAATCCATTTCAACAGATTTCATCACAAATCTACCCACTACACAGTAACATAATTGCATTTTTATGATTGTTTTTTCATTTTCAATTGTGGTCTTCATTCTTTGTAACAAACTTATAAATGCCTCATCGCCTGCAAATTTATTCAAGCATGTATGGAGTTAGTTTAGGATGTCACTTGTCATCATTTCAAATAGAGATTGTCCATGTTTCAATCACTTTTGGTGGTCTTTGTGGAAGCTATTGACTTATTAGTTGAGTTCAACTACTTCATTCCACCCTCGAACTAACGGTGAGAGTAATATTGTTAATAGAACATTGGTGCATAATCTTTGCATATACCATTAGCAAAATAATTTTTAGAATAATTATTTTAAAATTTTGCAGCACAATTACAATAAAGCCGCTCTTGTCTCCAGATGACATTCTCCTTTTGAACTTTGTTATGTCTTACAATGATTGACACCTTATGAGATTCCAATGTCTTCCATCCATTAACTCATCTTGCCAGCAGAGGAAGAGGATAAATCTTCATCATTTGTGCAAAACGAAGGAAAAACCGTGCTTATTAACAAGACATACTCTAGTGAATTTAGGACAAGACTTGATGATCAACATCGAGTACCTCCATAATTCGAAGTTGGTGACCATGTTTGGTTGTACTTTAAAAATTAAAAGTTCAAGAACATCACAAGCTCAAGCCAATTTGATACAAACCTTAAACCATTCTTCAATTATTGAGTCCAAATACTTTTCAATTGCGTCTCCCACCTCAACTCAATATACATGATGTTGTAAATGTCAATCAGTGTAAGCTCCGCGAGCCATCACTCTTGGATGGAAAAGTTACAATCTCCCATCCAAAGACCCCAAATATTCAAAATATTCAAGCTCATTTGACTAAGAATACTTTGTTAAATGTTCACACCCAACCACTTGTCACACAAAGAATCACTTCGTTGGTAGAAAAGATGCTTTATCAATGTAGTGTATGTGGTTATCATAATTTTCTTTTTAAAATACTTTTCTTCAACTACATTAAAAATTGGGGACAATTTTCTCTAAGCGAGGAGAAAATGGTGAGATTTGGCAAGAAACAAGTGGCTACATTGCAAAACTACAGTTTTCCATTGGTAAACCCCGAGTTGAGCAATGAATTTCCAAACAAATCTCACTAATCACTCAACCACTCCATCTACCATTCCACTAATCACTCCATTGATTACTAAATCATTCCATGTACTATTAAAATCTACCCCAATTTTCTTTTAAATGTAATTTTCTTCAACCATGTTAAAAATTGGGGACAATTTCCTCTAAAAGAGAAAATGGTGAGATTTAGCAAGAGACAAGTGACCTCATTGCATAGCTATACTTTTTTATTGGTAACTCCCGAGTTAAGTAATGAATTTGCAAACATATCTCACTCATCAATCAACCACTCCACCTAGTATTCCACTAATCACTCCATTGCTTACCAAATCATTCTATTTTTTTATTCTATGTATTATTAAAATCTATCCCAAATTGCTTTTTAACATAATTTGCTTCGGCTACATTAGAAGTTGGGAACAATTTGACAATTTCCTCGAAGAGAGAAAATGGTGAGATTTAGCAAGACACAAGTGACTCATCCGATAACTAGAACCAATGTTTTTTCTATGACAACTACCTTAACACAAGTCATCCAATATTTATTTTAATATTAATTGATAATTAGAGATGCATATTGTACATATGACTCTCAAAAAGCATGAAGAATAATACCATTAAATGGTAGTGTTCTAGTGCGACTTGAAGCCACCTTTAATAAAGAATGCTCCAAACAAACAACGAATTAAATCGAAAGCCCACCAAAGCTTCAATGGTTTCCCTGGGGATATAACATAATCATAGAAAAGCTGAATTGAGCCACAAATTCCATATAAATTTGCTCCAACCTCAATGTACGAGACTCGCACTGAAATCACAATGTGCCATCATTCAGAAATAGCATGATGATCTCTGTTTTCAAAACAAAACATAGTCGACGAACAGTATTTCAATCAGAAGTTTATTTCAACATAAAATATAAAACCAATTCAACACTAGCGTACAAATAATTTAAAAATAAAGCAAAGGAAGTCAACTGACTCCAAATATATCCTCGGTCTGATAAACATAGACGATAAACAGTATTTCAATCAGAAGTTTATTTCAACATAAAAAAGTAAAACCAATTCAACACTCACGTACAAATAATCAACAAATAAACCAAAGGAAGTCAATTGACTCCAAATATATCTTCTGTTTGACATGGTCAACTACAATATTGTGCTCAAGTA
This sequence comes from Picea engelmannii, assembly GCA_009831015.1. Taxonomy (NCBI): domain Eukaryota; kingdom Viridiplantae; phylum Streptophyta; class Pinopsida; order Pinales; family Pinaceae; genus Picea; species Picea engelmannii. Next base: position 213,001 of record ML790506.1, read on the forward strand.
GAATCTAAGAAATATCATATATGATAAATCGAAGTATTTGATGACATCCTTTGTAGAAGCAGATTTGGTAATTTTATCCTCAAAATAGTCTCTCACTGATTCTGACTTTTAATTCCAACTCAATGGTTACCTATTGGAGATACTAATGGTGCCTATTGGCGTTTTGTAAGCACCAAAAAAGGTGGTGATGCTAGTCCATACGATGGTATGTTACTCCACATATATAATGGAGAGAGTAAAACTCTATAAGGATTTATATATGCACTACCAAAAAGAGCCACAACCAAGAACTTAGCATAACATGGTACAAATCTGAAACTTAATAACGGGAAAGAATTAGAGCTCCATAGATTGCCTTTCCCCACACAGGGAAACCTAGGTTGATTGCAGGTAGCTTGCGGAAATTGCGGTATTACTAGCAAAAGGAAGTTGAACAACATAAATAGATTCAAAACAAATTGGCTTTGCAACTCATGACAAGTTCTCAATACCACAGGCAGAATGAGGACTAAAAGGATTGTAGGTGGAAAATATTATCACGAATGTACATAAGCAGAAATTATAAGTCAACAACTTACATTTTATTCTGCCAGTGCAACAACTACGTCTTTGCAGGCATTTTTAAAATCTTGCTATCAAGTTGGTAATAGATCACGAAGTGTTATTAGATCTTTTACTTAATATCAATAAAGTGACATTCGAAGACAATCTGAAAAGTGTTAAATAGCAGTGGTATTGGATAATTGGACTAGCAGTGCCTTATAGTGTTTATCAAGGGCCTCTTACATTTGGGAGCAATGGGGCATCAGAGAACATCACATCACATGACCTAGAATTATATCTCATGTACATTCATCTGCTATGAAAAAAGCTCAATAATTTTACCTCATCAACCTCATTCTATACAGAATCAGTTCCCACGCTTATTTATGTGACAACATAACATGAAATTGAAATGGATTTGAAAGTGTGCACAAACAATGCATTCTTTACATAGTCTTGATGCCTCTAAGACACGGTTCGATCTTTCCATTTTAACTTATCCCCATCAGAATATAGTAATTCCCAAAAAGGAAACACTCAGATTCATTGATCTTCCTAAAAACAATACTTATTGCACTCATTGCAAGAGAAGTTACAAAAGATGCATTTCTTAAATCAAGTATGGGTGTTTCCCTCTACTAAAATGATGAATAGGCATTCTCGTTAACTAGGAGTAATCTCTAGCAGCTATGAATATCTAACAGGAGTGATCCACTCATATTGAGACCTGAATGTAATCATGAAATCTTCTTCTCGGGAAAAATGGTAACCCTTTGTCGAAAATTCAACATGGTAGTAAAACCCTTCAGCATCACACTGGCTATCGCTGAAGCAGGACTTAAATCCATGAATGGCATAAACCTCTATAAAGAGGGTAAGGATCGGCACAATTGCCTTATCTTTTTTTCAAAGAAGCAAATTGAAATTTCTGTTATTTACTACATTTATTTGCATCTATGGTAAGTCATTCTCTGCTTTGAAAAAGGCGTCCATCTGTATTCACAATTTTGGCAAAGAAGAGAAGGAAGAAACAGACCAATGCGAACAAATTTATCAATCACTGGCAAATTCATCATAGCTTAACTGTTCTGATATGCTGTCCAGCATCCTGTCATCATCTGAGCAACACAAGAATATAAGACAAAAATACAGTTTAAAAAGTCCCAAGTGGCTAGTGGCAAGTATCATGCATATTTAAGGACACGTCAAACAACACATGCATCATAAAAGATTAATACTGACTACTGAGCCATTATGACAAATATGAATAGGTAATGGAAAATATTGTAAATGACCCACCTAAGCATTCATTCTCTGGGGAATGGAGAAAGCTAACATTATCTGGTGTTAAAAATGGAGATCCCGAATAGCTTCCCAGTATATCTGATATCAACAATTTTATATCACATCAGATTATCAGCAAAAGGAAGATCATTGATACTAATTTCTTAAGAGGCATGCATCAAATACAACCAATCTTATTTGAATTGCAACTACCACATTAGATGGGTTGTCTCTTGATATTCCATGGGAAATAACAAACATAAAATTATGAAATTATCCCTTGATTTCTCATATGAAGAGTTCAGGTAAGAAATAGACTATCCAGCATCCACCTTTTTTCCTTAAAATGATTAGTCCTACAGCAAACCCATACTTGCATCCTCAATTAGCTCACCTGAAGCATGTGGAAAATCAGCCGTCAAGTCAGAAAGACTAAAATTACGGGGAATCTGTCCCAAGAATCCAAGTGAATCTTTTTGGCAAGATGTGCTAGTTTCCTGGAGGGGCCGTACTTCACTTTGTGGATGTGCTTCATTGGAGTTGAAATAAGGGGAAGAAACATCCATGACTGTAGTAGGCATGTCTGCAGGGTTACCAATACTAAAAGAAAATCTTGAATTGTTTGAGAATCCTGAAGCTCCTTGGATGGCTAACTCACGTTTGGGTGATATTCCAGAATGGGCATGTAAAACTGGTGGMATGCCTGATGTAATTTCCATCCTTCCACTGCTATCAGATCACAATTTGATTAGGTTTAATCTCCATGCCACTAATTATAATCATAAGCATCCAAAAAAACAAAAGTAATTTGAGAAAAAATACTTCAAGTACTAGAGATGAAACATTATGCTTATGCTATGAAACATTTTAAATTGTATAACCTTGTGAATCAATGAATGCCCCCAAAAACAAGGGGGAAAAAACTATACCTTGAAATGGAATTTCCTTCAGAAGTGTGAACAGTCTCAGGAAAGCAGGCTCCTCCATTGATCAGGCATGGATTTGAAGTTACTAAATGATCTCCCACATTGTGAATCCTTGGTATTGTTGGCTGCTGTACAGGATAGTATTGTTTCACTGCAGCATAAAATAAAATGAAATTTGTCATTACTTTGAAGTTTGAACATTACTAAAAATGTTAATCTGTAATCAGTTACTCCAGCACCAAGATTACCGGCTACAAAACAACATGTGAATAAATATCTAAGCTTAATTCAATCTCATTCATTATTCATCCCAAGAAGAAAAAGCCCATATAAATCAAGGATCCTAATTAGGAAGAGACTTCAACTACATTTCCAAGAAGTTGGGACTCGGGAAAGAAAAAGAGCCTGTACATTTCAACCTTTCATGAACAAAGCAAGCAACTGAAAACACTGATTGTAACACTTCAAATGATCTAGAAAGTTTTAAATTTTCTCACATCAAATTGAAAGCATAATCAATCACATTCCCTCGCAACATTGTCTATGGCTAAATCTCGAGCACAAGAGAGAAGTAACCTTCTATGATCTGATGATAATCTAGCAGTTTGCTATTACAACAAACACAGGTGGATGTTGGTGCCAAACAAGCTACAGTCAGCATGTAAAGTCTTGATTCTTGAACCATGCACTTTCAATTTTTATTAAATGTGTGTATGTCATCTCTATAAATTTACATTTTCATCTAGCAGTTTGCTATTACAACAAAACACAGGTGGATGTTGGTGCCAAACAAGCTACAGTCAGCATGTAAAGTCTTGATTCTTGAACCATGCACTTTCAATTTTTATTAAATGTGTGTATGTCATCTCTATAAATTTACATTTTCATCATGAAAACAAATTTTCACCTGACTTTTTGTTGGATCTTGTCAGCAAGGTCCAAATGAGAAGCAACTGTTGCAAAAACCTCACCCACTTGTAATTACTAATTTCTTCAATATTTTCTTCTTTGACTTTGCATAAACACTGAACTTGGTTTTTCTTACAACTCAGCTTCGAACTAAATAGCTAATGTGTGACATGTGTCATTTAATCTTCAACAACAGGTTAGTTGTTTTGGAGACTGTTTTACTACAACAATTTAAACAAGGTATTAAAATATCATTTTGAACCCCACTCTAGACGTTCCATAATTTAGAATTTAACATGCAATTTGAAATTAGTCATGGACCATATGGAGATATCATATGAGCTAAGTTACACAAAACATGAAAACATGTACAAGTTTCTGAAACAGGGATGCATGAAAACGTGAACCCTCCAAAATAGGTACACAGGGGAAACACGACATATAAAAATTACAAAAAATATAGATATATAGTTTTTTTTGAAATAACACATTATCTTGCAAGAAAATAAGAATGATAGACATAAATGACATTTTAGAAGGAAACCCATGTCTATATTAACTCTCATAGATGATTAGATGATGCAAAATCCCATAGCTTGGTGGTCTTGATTAATGTCAACCCCATACCCTCATGCATTATAGAATCGAGTGCAAATGCTACAACCCTGCCAACCCTGAAATACTGAAAACTGTTAAGTCTGACGAATTATGAATGGGATATGAATATCTACTTTTTCCATATGAAGTCCAATGAGGTTGGAAGCACTCTCAAACATCTTGAATCAATTAATGGTAATGTTCAAAATTTAAGTAAAATCATACAAAAGGTAAGATAAAGGAGAATGACAACTTTTACTTTTAAAAATTTAAGTAAAAGGATAGAAAAGGTAAGATAAAAGAGAATGTCATCTTTTACTTAATTAATTACCATTGATTATCATCAACTTTTACCATTAATTAACAAGGTGACAAACTCCTCATAGCTCAATCCCCTATCTCTATGTTTTCTTAAAGGGTCATTGACGTGGATAGGACGATATTTTTCCTATGGATCCAATGCCCCTCATGGGCACTTGGGTGGGCCCAAGAACTTCCAAAAAAACACCTGAACATCACTAGAAATGGCCAAAACATCTCTGGTCATACTGTATGGCGTTTCCAGATTTGAAAACACCATAAGGTATGGACGACGGTGATTTCAAGGCGTTTCATACCCGTTTCCGCATTTCCAGGGGTTTTGAGTATTGGAACATGGCCAAAATAGGCATTTCCTACAATTTAGTATAGGAGATAGTTGTGGGCATTTGGAGTTGCATGAACTATAGGCAATTTTGGACATGTAGTTTACCGCTCAACTAATAGAGAAAATTCAAGACATATATGAGGACGTTGGTTTTCAGGGAATTCCATTAGGCTAAACGAGGTTTCTTCAGCAGAAAAGTTTTCCTTGCAGTGCACCCTAACTCTAGACCATTTCATTACCAATATTGTCTTTTTCTCTAATGACATTCTAATTTGAACTTACTTTTGTATTAGGTTCTAGTTTGTTGATATGTTTCTATTTGATTTTGAAAGGGTTTGAGCTTATGCACATAACAGCAGAAATCACTGTGAATTATTACAGTTCATTATGATGTGTTTTTAGCTAGGGAATGGATCTAATAAGACACTTTAGAAATCATTTTATGGATTATTTTTAAGATGCTTGTATATGTCATGTACCTAGAAATGGGTTTAAAGCAATGTTAATAGAGAAGAAATAGAACTGGTCAAGGCTCAAGCTAGGACCAGAATGGAACCAGCCAAAAAAAGGGGAGACTGAACTGTTTGACTAAAAAATACATAACAAATGCAAATTCTAATACACACATTCATCTACATCAACGTAAATACAAACCATTAGACACTAAATATGCAAATCTCTGTTGCACAAAACTCCTAAACTGTCCATGTAACATTACCACAAACTTGCAGAAACACAGAAGTGCTTCAAAAACTTCTTACAAATGCCCAAGTCTAAAAAACCCTAATCTATGGACAATGAAGAAATATAACCTCTAATTTGTTTCTAAACCTACCTACAAATCAACCTATCCTTCTTATTTTCTTGCAAGATAATGTGTTATTTAATATATATATATATATATAGATAGATAGATAGATAGATATCGCATTTGCCCCGACATACCCATTTTGTATGGGCCACATTCCCATTTCCGAAACTAGTGCGTGTTTCCACATTTCGTGTAACTTAGATGCAAAGTTTTCCCATGTATATATCATGTAAGGGTAAATATAGAAAAATGGGACTGAGTGCAATGCATATATGAAACAAAAAACGTAAACATAGAGGCTCTAAATTGCCTCTAGAGTCCAAAAAGAACATGCTACAACAAATAACTACATATCATCATAGTCATCCCCTACATATGGATCATCATCATCAATGTCACAATCCTCTGCCTACTTCCCTAGCCTTTGCATCTGCTTCAATCCTTTAAGGACATTAGTGCTTGGTGCTAATTGTGGATCCAAGACAATCTACCCCAAGTCATCATCCTCAAATTCTATTGACCTAGTTTCCACAACCCATTTCGAGGGATCAATATCCTCCAGGACAATGGGACTTGCATGATGTATCAAGTGTTTTATTCAACAATGGGTTGAAGCTCAGTCGAAGGTTGTACGCACAAAGACAAGACCATCCAATCATTGTTGTTCCAAACAGATTCTCTTCTTTGTGCGTATGCACTCAAAGCAATGTTACTGGGAGCATCCCCCCCCTCTGGAACCGTGCTCCGAGTAAGAGCATCCCTGGGAGCACACTCCCAAAATTTGGGAGAATGTTCCAAACCTTGTTAAGATGCTCCCTGCCCTGTCGGGAGCATGGCACTCCTTGGGGCACTCTCGAAGCTTGGGAGCACACTCCCAAGGCACTCCTTGAATGCTCCCCCCAAGCTCCCTAAGTCTGCTTGGACGCTCCCACACAAGTAAAAAATACATTTTTTTTTTCTAATTTTTAAGTGGAGGTGGGACCTAGGGTAGGTTTAGGGTTAAGGGGAAAATAAATATGAAAATAAAGGAGCTCCTCCCCCTCCCCCTGCCCCTCCCCCTCCCTTTTCCTCATTCTTTTATCTTTGTTTGCTTGAGCTTAGAGTGGGTAGCTTGGTGACTTTGTCTTCTTGCATATTTTGTAGGGAAAATTTGTGAGAGCTTAGAGGAGGGAGCAAAGGAGAGCTTCGAAGAGTGAATAAAGAGGAGCACGGAGGAGAGAACAAAGGATTCCATCATCCTTGAGGAGAGAACAAAGAATGACATCTATCTCAACTTTCAGGAGCTAAAGAGGTAAGCCCAAACCCTAACTCCCTCCTTTCCTTGTGTTGTTTGTTTGTGGTTTTTTCCTCTTCTCCTACTCTTTCCAATTCCTGCTTCTCCCTCATTTTATTGTAGGTTGTTCATATAAAACTTGAGGAAAATTGTCTTCTTGTGGTTTATCATTCCATTTTTTATTCTCATGATCTTGGTAGGGACTAGGCATCAAAGGTAAGAAGGGGATAGTGGTCATATTCGTAGTGACCCACTATATGAAGATGAGGAAGGGTTTGAAGAGGGAAACAAAGGTGGCAAAGCTTCATTGACACCCTTGTGGAGATTGTGACAAAACGTGAGGGGGGGAAAGTTGGTGGAACCACTAAATTTTTATGTCATCATGATTGTCATTAAGGAAAACCTTACACCAGTTCATTTACCCATGTGAGGAGGCATCTTTGTGGAGTCATGGAGAGTGATGACAATAAGGGGACCATTAGGATCTCAGTTTGCCCTAAGATATCCAAGAAAGAGACAAAAATCTATCAAGATAGAGGAAGCTCCACAAAGAAAGCATGGTAAAAAACAAAAGCTTCAATCCAACACATCATTTAGATTTGGTGGCAATGCATCTCCATCTCCTCATGGTTCTGGAACCTCTGGATCTAGAAGAAAAATAGAATATTTCCTTGATATTGGAGGTAAGGATGAGGTGGATGCAAAAGTGGTGTGGTTTCTCTATGCTTGTGGTATACCATTCAATGTGCTTTGCCCCCCCTATTGGCATGATACGGTTAAGGCCATCAACAAAGTCCCCAAAGGATACAAGAGCCTATCTATGAGAAAGCTAGAACTGTGTTACTAGATAGTGAAAGAGAAAAAATTGAAGAGCACTCACACGGTTTACAGATGAGTAGGGGTACTTTGGGGTATCTATTGTATCTGACGGTTGGGCTAATGTTAGAAGCCAACATTTGATAAATATTCTTGGTTTTTCTACTACTGGTGCAATGTTTCTTGCAGCGCATGACTCCTCAATCATTACATCTACTCAAAACATTTCAGAGCTCCTATTGAAAACCATTAATGATGTTGGGATTGTTGACCACCTATTTCGACTAGGGGTCAACTCCATGTTCCATGAAGCTATGTACCTGATGGTGCAACAAAGTTGAAGACTTTATGGTTCTACAAGACAAATGTTTGCCCTCGGCACGTCTTTTTGTAATTGGAATTTTTGCTCCCCTACGTGGGATAATAATGTAATGAGTCTGCATGGATCATATTTTAGGTTAGTTGCCTAGGACTTTATCATTAGGGAAGTCTTTTCATCGAGTTCTTTTTATCCTCGGGTAATTTTTAATTACTCTTGAGTTTTTCACTCACAATAATCCTCCAAAGTGGTGAAAGGCATTCTAATGATAGAGCCCAATGGGTGACTAGGGTCTAGGAATATTGTAAATGATCATGCTAAACATCTCCTAGAGTCTTACGGAATTCCGGCAAGTCTAAGTATTTTTTTTTAAATTTTTTAAAAATTACCCATTTAATGGCAATTTTAATAAATTTGAAGTAAAAATGTAAAAATTTGGTCCTAGGGGATTTTGATAGGGGTATGAGTACTCAAAAGAAATGGCATGAGACCCCCTACACTCTTGGACCAAGTTTCAACTCAATTGGACAAGTTTTGCTAGGTCTTTGGCCATGAGGAGTCCAAGTCAGTCTAGAGTCAGCAATTAATTGCTTTAATTTGGCTAAAGTAAAAATGCCAAAAATTGTAAAAAGGGAATAAAGTTATGAGAGAGAGTGGGAAAGGTTTCCTAACCTTTTGCCTAAGTTGGAAAAGTAATTTTCCACTTAACAAACCCCCTTGCTTAGCCAACAACTTAAAGTGGTGTTCCCTAGCTAAAAGTGACACATGGGAAATAAAAAGTTTAAGTGAAAAAGCCACCTAAACCCTAATTTCGCCCCTCTTGGTGTCTAACCTCATGTTTGACCATAGGAAAATGTGTTTTCCCCCTTTCCCCCTCACACCTCAAGCCCTAACTCACTACCAAAACCCTAAAAGTGGCTCTTCCTTGACTTTGTTTATTTCTCTTGGATGTCTGACACTTGTAACTCATCCAAGAAGGGTCTTTCTTCTCTCTCAAGTATAAAAAAATGCCTACCCCTCCTCATTTTTCATCTATTCTCAGAGCAACAACTATGCCCAAATCTCTCCCACTCTCCTCTCTCTCTCTTTTCCATTTCTTCTAGTTTTGTTGCAAGTATTTGCATGCAGATTTTTTATGAATAAAGGAAGCTTTGGAGGAACACCATCTTGGCATTGGGAATCTTCTTGATGTTATAGCAAATACTATTAAGGTGATATTGCTTTGTTTCTAGTGTTCTTGTTTGTTTACTTGCCTAGATTAAAAGATCCATAGCAAAGTATTTTGCTTGGTAGAATAAGTAGAAGTATTTTTATTTGTTTTAGTGAGGTAGTTTTAATAAAACTAGTAAAGTATTTTACTTGTTTATTGGATCTACTCACCTCTTGATTGGCTTTGTAGCAAGTTTGGCACCATTTGCAGGTCACCAAGGTGCTCAAATAAGTAGATTTCAGATCTGGAAATTTACTTGTTAAGACAACATATGCCTCCAAAAATTTATGTTCTTTTCTCTCATCTTTCTATATTGATTTGAAGCATAATATGTTCTAAAAATAACATAAAAATATATATTTATTGTTCAGATATTTACCTATAAATTTATGTTTTATACTAACAGAAATTTCTGAATATTTTCAAGCACTTTTGTAGCATTTCCAACAAACATTAGCTTGCTGTTTTTTGCAGGTTCTCGCCAGAACAAGGGGAGGTGTTGCCCATTTTGGGGCTCAAAACACTCCAAAAGAGCTTCCCAAGTTGGGGTTTCAAAACCCCTTTCTTCTTTCAATTCTCTCCAGCATTGTAATCAGCCCAAGACAGTCTCTTGGGCTTGCCTTCTCATCTAAAAGTAATTTTCTGTTTTGTTAATAATTAATTTGTCTACACCTAGCAAAGTGATTTGGCCTTGCCAATCCATGCAAAATCGTAAGGCTAGGATAGATTAATTCTTTGTTTTTGCTTTCATTATTTTGTCCCACTTGTCCTTCAGGCAAGATTGTGTGGCTAGGTGCAATATTTTTACTTTCCAAGTCTTTTACTTGCATTGATTTATTTTGCCTACACCTTGCAAAGTGGTTTGGCTTAGCCAACCCATGCAATACCGTAAGGTTTGCTTTCTTGTTTAATTTGTTAATATCTGTTTTAGTAATCATTTGTTAATATCTCATTAAGTTGGAAGTAATCTTGTATCTTAAGTAATCTCTTGTTTCAAGTTGGGAATTAATCTTAGGTTGCAATCTATCTTCTTAAGTTGGAATTAATCATAGCTTGTAGCTCTAGGATTGGAAGAAATTTATCTAGTTTAACTAGGCACCCATAAGTAGTACAACTTTCACCATCAAAAAGGGTGACTTGTGGAGGCTACAGGGGGTGCTAAGTCGGGGACGACTTCATGGCACTAGGTGTCCCCCTGCTTGAGTGCCCAAGAATTACAGGTTGACCTGTGGAGCTAGGGGAGGTCCTTGCTTGCCCTTCTTCTCGAGCACCTAACAATCATTTTGGTCAAAGCGGTAAGAGTTTAGGGGTAGACACATAGTCTAGGCTTGTATCCTCACCTAGTTTAACTAAGGCTTTAAATTCTTCTAAAATTTACCTACAACACCTTCACAACTTTCATTTTTTCAATTGCAATCATCTTAATACAAGTTGTGTATTTTTACTTTCTTGCACTTTACAAGCATTTATCTATCTTGCAAGTTAAGTTACTTTTCAGTTGGGCACATCTACTCTCAAGTGATATATCTCTAAAGGTTGTGCACCATCTTTATTTGGGTAATTTACTTCCAAGTCCCCTCTTTTCCTAAGTTGTGCATTGATTCTCATTTGCTAGTTACTTCCAAGTTATGTTAAGTTCCATTGTTTCATTTGTGAATATTTTATGCTTCATTGTGTATTGGATCTAATGGTTCTTTAATTATTTTGTATATATTGTGCAATCATCTAATTTGCTAGTTTCATTGTGAGTTTATCCTTGTTATATTTCATTTGTATATTTCATCTTGTAATTATCTCAAGTGTAAAGTTATATTCATATTTCATTGTAATTAGATCATTTAATTATTCTTTGTATTCTTGTTGTATAGTTTTCTTGGACTCCATTCCACCCAACCTTTAGGCACTAGTCTTAGTTAACTTGTAGGTGAAAGGTTTTGCTTGTCATTGAAGCTTTGCATTGCATTTATGCTTGTCATATAGGTTAGGTCTCCCTAACTTAATAAACTAAAATTAACTCCTAGATCACATTAATCAACTTACATAGTAAGTAGGGTCTACCCCCCTTGGCTTCCCTAGGAGTGAGCCTAGACAGAAGAAGTCCAAGTCGAGGTGACAGTGGGTTTGGACTTAGG
>ML790506.1:263659-275780 GCA_009831015.1 Picea engelmannii
CATAAATAAAGGAACTAACCGTTGCATTGAAGACATAAATGATTGCATTGGTAAACGTAAAATTTCAAGATTTTGGTTTTCTCTCACTTGAGGTTTGTTCCCCTAGCCTTGAGCTACCTTGCCTCATTGAGGCGTCCCCTTTCAACCACAATTTCTTGCTGTTATAGTAAAACTAACTTACAGCCACTAGGGATGCACTAACCCTAGGTAACTAACCCTAACTAGCTCCTAAACTAACCCTAGACTAGCCCTAACCTCCTACTAACCTTGGCGCACTAGGAGCTGATTTGATTGGATCAGTTTTCTGTTATAGACCTTGGTTTGCTACAGCCATAAGGCTGGTCCATTTACTGTAGAAACCCAAAACATAACTTCACACATAACTTACCTTTCTACCGTCAATATTTCCTAAAAGTTTGCCACTTTATTTTACTTGGTTAAATACAATTTTTGGGTGGATTCTTTTTGGATTTTGGTGGCTAGATTCACTGCTGTCACAACAAGTTTGCTACATCCATAAGGCTGCAAAATACTTCTGCATACATCTTTTATGACAGCCATAACTCATTGCTAAAGTCTCATGCTATAGATCGTGAAATTCTCTAGTGTTTATCTACTTTGTTTCAAGCACATTTCATTGGACTTTTAGCAACTTGTTAGCAACTCTAATACTTCTCTCTTCGCTGATAAATACTGCTATCTGTTGCTGCAAATTAGGGACAACAAGCCTAACTTGCTGATCCAACTAACATTATACTGCATAGTGCTTTTCATTGTGTCTCGGGTAAGTACTAATTTCTCGGTAATTCATCCAAGGCTTTGGAAACCTCAAAACAGCCTAAGACTCATTATCAACCTTCCATTTCCATCTAGAATATTGAGCTTTAGGGGCTTCACTCTTTTCATTTCCATTTCCACGCCCCTTTCCCCCTAGGGTCACCGAGATCGCCTCCCAAGAGTGACCTAGTCACCCTTGAAGCGCGGGACCTATATCGAGGTGACATTGGGTATAGTGTCCCTTAAGTTGTCACCACTTGGTGGTTGGGTCGAGCTTTTCCCAACCCACAACTTGTGTGATAACATGGCCAACCCATCAAGTGCTTGAGATCAAACAATGGTGGTGAGTAAGTAAATCGACCTTTCAAAGAATCTCTGGTTCGATCTGGTATTGACTGGCAGCGGTCGGTTCCTCACACACCTCAAAAGAATGGCATTGCAAAACACAAGAATCAGATGTTGGTCAAAATGGCTAAATGTCTTTTGCAAGCTAATGATCTGCATCCTCGCCAATCAGATGAAGCTGTGTATTGTGCAAACTATCTACTCAATCGCATCTTGACTCGTGTTGTTCTTTCCATGACTCCAGTTGAACAATGGTGTGGAAAGAAGCCTTCAGTCGGCCACCTCCATGTGTTTGGATGTGTTTCCTGGGATCACATTTCTGATGATTGCAAAAAGAAGTTGGATGCAAAGAGTCATGCTTGCATCATGATGGGCTACTCCTGAAGAGTCGAAAGCTTATTGATTGTTTGACCCTGTCAAAGGACAAATCATTATCAGACGAAATGTATGGTTTGATGAGAAGTATTCTAGCATTAAGTTGTTGAATGCCTCCTCTGGATTGTTGCAAGATGATCCCGTTGATGTTGTCTCTGACACTGGTTCTCCTGTCCCATATTTCAGTCCTTTGATTGGATAGTCGAATTTTGTTCATGTTTCAACTAGATCGTCAACCTCTGAGTCGACTAGTTTGTTGTCCTCTGTCTCGACTAGTCTCCCAACTGAAGACCCTCCAACTTTTGATTGACCTACTACAATGAATCGCAATTCACCTATTTTTTGTCTACCCAGATGGGTTGCCAAGACAATTGAAACTGTTGTAGCTGATGTTGGGGATACTTCCTCCAGATAACAAACTCGAAGTCAGAAGCAACAAGCCAGTGTTTCCCTAATGACTCGTGTCCTTGAAACTTCTAATCCTATTGCCTACTCAGATGTCGAAGAACGACCTGAATGGGAGCAGGCCATGTAGATAGAAATTGATTCTTTGTTGAAGAATCACACTTGGGACTTAGTTCCCCAACCTCAAGGAAAGAACATTGTGAAGTGTCAATGGGTCTACAAGTCCCAATTTATTTCTAAAGTTGTTGTTGAGCGACATAAAGCACGCCTAGTTGTGAAGGGATTTTCTCAACAACAAGGCATCGACTACACTGAAACTTTTTCCCCTGTTGCAAAGATGAACTCTGTTTAACTGATTATTTCCCTTGCTACTCGTTTCGGATGGAAAATCATCAGATGGATGTGAAGAGTGCATTTCTTCATGGAGACCTATCTGAAGAAATTTTCATGGAAAAGCCACCTAGTTTTGTGACAGATTCTAACTTGGTTTGTCGACTCAAGAATTCGTTTTATGGTTTGAAGCAGGCTCCCCAAGCTTGATATGCTAAGACTGACAGTTTCTTTCTTCGACTTGGTTTCACACATTGTGAATCTAATCACAGCTTGTATGTACTCCATACCAATGAAGACACCTTGATTATTTGTGTATATGTATATGAATTGCTCATTACTGGCAATAATAATGATCTCATCCTTAGATTGAAGAAACAACTTGTTGACTCTTTTGACATGACAGATCTTGGTACTCTGCATTATTTTTTGGGTATTCAAGTATTACCACTATTTGATAGCTTTTCATTTCTCAATCTAAATATGTGATGGATCTGTTGACACGTTTTAAAATAGTTGATTGCAAGCCCTATGCTACTCCTTTCCAATCTGGAGTAAAGCTTACCAAAACTTGTCGAACAGCCGCAGTCAATGCTACACTTTATTGACAATTGGTCGACAGTCTTATTTATCTTATTCATAGTCGACCTAAGATTTCCTTTGTTGTTAATGTGGTTTCTCGGTTTATGTAGGACCCTAAAGAAAGCCATTGGAAAGCAGCCAAACGAATTATTTGCTATCTCAATGGTACCACTCATTTTGGTATCAAGTATTGTCGAAGTTCAAATTCATTGGTCAACTTCACTGACTTCGACTGGGTTGCAATAGTGATGATCGAAAGTCCACTTCTGGGTATGTGTTTCGCTATAGCACCACATTGTTGGTGTGGTCGTGCAAAAAATAGAAGGCAGTCTCTTTGTCGACTACGGAAGAAGAATATCGTGGTGTCGTTCAAGAAAGTACTGAAGCAGTATGGATCCACCAACTTTTGGGAGAACTTGGCCTTCCTATTCAGAGATTGACTACAATCTACTGTGATAACTAGAGTGTTATACAGGTTGTTGACTACCATGTTTCCCACAGTAAGCTAAAGCATGTTGAGCTCCATGCTCACTACTTGAGACAGTTGGTTGATAAGAACGTTGTCTCTCTTGAATATTGTAGAACAGATGATCAGGTTGTTGATCTTCACCAAACCTTCAGCTGAAGCTAGACTTATCAAGCTTTGTATGATGCTTGGGCTTCAGAAAGCTACAATTATGAGGGGGTGTCCTAATGACATAATTTCACCTCCTTTATATCCAGAGACGTGTGCTAATGGGGGGGTGTTGGAACATCAAGCATTGATGGTTCATCACACATCTCCTTGGTTTAGTGGGTCGAGCGGTCGACCTACATCTGGATATAGTTGGTCGGGCAATCGACCAACACACTACATCCTACATCAGCCAATCGAGTAGTCGACATGCCTATCGGCCAGACAGTGGACCAACAGTCAAAGATAGTCCAGCGGTGGATCGACCAACCTAGCAATCGACTACGAGTTGGACACATAGGTGGTCGGGTCGAGCATCCTTGTCAAGCCGACTCAACAGCACGAATTTGGAGGATTCAACTCTAACAAGTTAAGACAACTAGCATCTGGACAGCCACATAAGATAGAGCAACCACAAAATTCCATCACTATGTTTACCTCTACTGACATGGAGGACCAAAATTTGCTATGTGAACTCTATCTTCATGATGTTTTTATACTCCAGGACAATGCTCATTGGAACCCCAACCCTTATGTTGGGGATGTTGAGTTGTGAGCATTTTTATCTCACATCCTTGGCTTCATTCAATGGAAGAAGGACATGGACTTTCATGCACAGATCGAGGTAGAGGCAAGCATAAAAGTTAGATAAGAATATCCTCTGCCTCACATGATGAAAGATGATCTACATAGATTAAGAAGTGACCTGGGAGACATTGTCACGATCAAACACCCTTAGAGGTATGCCATCACAGAATACCTCAAGGTCTCAATAGCATACTCGGTACATGCATTTTTGTGCTCTCACGACATATGGGAGACTCTTCCCACATATCTGAGGAACTGGAACCCCATAGGATATCCGTATTTTGGCCTAGCGCTTAATAGGGCATCATTTTATGCCAACTCTTTGTTGAGGTACAAAACCAGGTGGATTGGGTTACGGTTCCAGTTCCCCATTATTTGGTGCCCCAGCCAGTTTTACAGGGCACCGGTGACTTGGAATGAACAGAAGGAGAGACACATTGGATACAGATGGACAAAACCTTGGGATACTACAACATAGGGGAGTTTGGGCACCCAACATTTGACTGGGGGGCAATACATGTAGGGGTTGCAAAGGAAAAATGGTTGAGGTTGCATAGGGACATGCAACCAGACCAGCTGGGGGGGATGATGGACCTCCATCTTGACACCTTTTTGCTTCCTTTTTGACCTATGATATACATATATTTTTGCCTCTTTCATATGCTAGAGACTCCTTCCCTACCTTATTTCAGTTTTCCTAAGGTATATACATATTTGCTATTTAATTATCTCGTTTCCTTTTTGTAGTTAAGTTTAAAGTATGTTTTAAAGTTTATTTTGAATTATTGCATATACACATGCTAACAACAAATCAGTTGACCAAGTTTATAATGGATGACTAACATTTCCAGATCAGCAATGATGATCTTGAGCCATTAAATGAAGAATGCAAGTTTATAAAGGGTATTTTAAGAAGATATAAAGATCGATCTTCAAGCATATAAAATACCCTCAGCATGAAAAGACACAATGGAGCATACGCACGTGCAATCGGCAGTCCTGACAATTGCAGCTCCTCATTTAATTCTTAACCGAGAGGACTGGTGGAATTCGGCGAGCATAGGGTGGCATCAGCGCTTCCAGTGGCCAAATTTCCTAATCGATGTACACGACCAAATCGAAGGGGCTGGGCATATTTTTTGTTTAGAACAATTTTCCTGCATTTTAGGGGACTGCCGCTCCATTCATGGAGCAGGCAGGCCCCCTCTTTTGTATATATATATATATGTGTGTGTGTGTGTGATGCCCATGACAAGCAGATGTTAGAGTTCAGGTTGTAACTGGAGAAATTGTTGTGCAAAACATTATAAGTTCAGATTTGATATTCAGATATACACCGTTGGTTTATGTGTGGGATATTGCTGTAAATTTGTGTTGGTGAACCTGTGAACTCAAGCACAGGCCAAACCTTGAGTTGGGCCCACTAGAGGTGAGGCATTGTGCTCTTTTCTTCTTCTTTCTGTACGTATTTCTTCTTAGTTTGCTGATTTATAATTGTTGGTTTGTTTTATTTCTGCTGATGTTTAGACTGTCTAATCATGCATATTTAGAGTTTAATGTGCTTTATTTCAGATGTATGTTCCACTTCAATCACCTATAGATCATGCTACTAAATGCCGATGCCACAGAATTGAAGTGCTACAAAACTAGAACAGATTTTTGTTCTTAACAGTAGAAGTAGAGTGCAGATTGTTTTTTCACTTTGCAGTGTAAGTTATACTTAGATTGTTTTTGTTGTTTATTTTATGAATGCTACGGAACCAAGTCACTCTTGACCCTACTTGGTGAACAGAGCTAAGTAGTAAGACCACAAGCCTAGTTCTCAATGGTCTAACTATACGGGGTGCCACCAGCTGGGTTGGGGGTCAAGAACACTTTGATTCCATTTCCATTTTTTCCTTTAGTTCAATGGTTGCATTAGTTCTTATTAGCTGATTCTTCTAGATTAAATTGCACAACAGGGGTAAAAATCTTTCTTCTGTGTATATTGCACCGAGAGCCTCATAAGACTAAACTGAGCTTTGGGTTGACAATTTAAATGATAAGTGTATTATGAAACCAACAATCGGAAGACATATTTACCCGTCGTCAAATGGCAAGGTGTGAAGAAGAGGCGAAGTTCACCCATTTCACAAGGTTGACTGAATTGGTTTAAGAAAGTTTTCAACTGAAATAATCTGCAACTTCCACACTATTTTCCCTAGATCTGCAGACAAGCTCAATAAAGGCTAGTGAAGCCTCCTTTTGAAATTTGATGTGAGCCATGCTCACATCAAATACATTTCATCCAGTGAGAACTCTGCTCATTTAGCAATTGCTTTACTTCTATATTATTCGATTATGTATGCCCTGAATTCATTCTTGTCATGCTTCTTGGACACTAGAGCTGTTAATTACATGGAAACGGGATGTACCCTGGGTATTCTCAGGAAGTTGCAAGAGTACAAGGATGGTTGGAGGGATAGACAATTTGGCTTTGAAATAAATATAGAAGGGGAAAGGATCCATTGTAAAAGTTGACCTTGTCTGAGACTATGGTGGGTTAGGAAAGGTAAGAGCCAAGACCTAGCATTTGTAATGAATAAAGCTAAGTAAACAGAACAAAGTAACAATCTACCATCACATAGTTCTTACCGGGACCAGTAGCATATACTTAAATCTAAGTTGCACGAAACGTGGAAACATGTACAAGTTTCTGAAACGGGAACACCTGGAAACGTGACTCCCCCAAAATGGGTACGTGAGTATGTCAAGTCTGCTGAATTCTAAATGGGATATGAAATTCTACTTTCTTCATATGAAGTCCAATGAGGTTAGAAGTTACCACTCTCAAATACCCTGAAACAATTAATGGTAATGTTAAAATCTCTATAACAGGACACACCCTTATGGGTTTGCGTGCCTATATCCTACGTGTCGAACACGGACATGACAGGACACATGTCAGACACATGTTCGGCATGTGTCTGAACAAGACACATGCCAAATGTATGTTCGATATGTGCCTTAATCGTGTCCCGATTTTAGGACACATGTCACACAAAGGGACCCATGGGCCTCTCAAAAAGCAACCTGCCCCTCATTTTTCCACATTTTCTTCTGTGAATTGGAGCTCCAAGGTGTCTTGTTGTGCAACTAAGGGTTAAATTGCATATTTGAAGGGATTCCAAGTGCTAGGCAATTTGATTTGTCAACCACACTTCAAGTTTTTTCCGACAACAGTCCATTTTCTTCCTCATTTCACAGAAATCATGGATCAATCAGCAAGGGAAGCTGGAAAAAGTCAAAGGAAAGGGAGGAATGTCCCTATTGATGTTGCCCCCCCTCCCCTCTTTTAATTTTATCACACTCTGCTAGTGATCCATCTGCTACAATTGGAGTTGCAAGTGCAGCTTCTAATGCTGAAAAAAACATTGTTGTGGCCAATGTTGCATTTATCGATATCAAGAATTCATCGTCGGGTGCCCAATAATGAAATTATCAGCAATATCGAGAAAAACATCAGAAATTATCAGGAAACTTTAAAAAATACAAAAATAATCATTTTTTTTTATTTTTTCTAAACTTCTAAAGCAACATCAACATCAACATCAAACAAATACATTGTCATATAAATATGAAAATAAAACTACAATATAAGATGTATAAGATGTCAAGTGGTACATCAAACATCGCTCTTGAAATATGATATATTTCCTAAGTTATAATTCCTAATAGGATAATACAAAATCACATCAAAACAAAAGTAAATGTATTTCATGAGATGTTCATCATGAGGCATCTAGATAGTACAAGCCTACAAGGATAATTATGATGCACCAAGATATCAACGATTCCCTCTACCCCTTTTACGAGCAAAGGTCACCGCTGACGCTTTTCCTCTAGAAGCAATAGATGGATGTGTTGAGACTAGGCATGAGGTGGAAGGTTCAACTCCTGGGGATAAGGTGGAAGACGAAGTGGGATGTCTTCAGCCTCTTCCCCTACTTCGCAATCTCTTTGGACATCGTGGCACTGGCTTCGGAAAACTCTCAATGTCCTCCTTCTGCTCCAAATTTGTCTCTCTTGGAATTGGAACATCCATTGATACCTCCTCCTCCAACTCATCGACATGATTCTCCAACCACTCAGGTGCCTCCTCCATGACAGACCTCTCGGTCACCACCCTCCATGGACTCGTGGTGTCAAATATACACAAATATGCAAAGCTTCTCATGTATATAACAAATAAGGGTGCATATAACCAAAATAGCACCGAGTGCAATCCATCTCTTAACCAAAATACATCAACATAGATGCTCTAAATGGCCTCTTGAGTCCAAAAAAAAAGCATCCTACAACAAATAGCTACATATCATCAAAATCACTACCTATATTGGGATCCTCATCTCATTAATATCACCCTCTAAGCATTAAAATTAGATAGAAAAAGATTAACATGCCTACTCAGCGATTTTGCTTGAGTGAAGGGTACATTTTTACTAGGGTCATGATAGAGGAGTTCAACAATCAATGCCACCAACATCGAGGTACATAGAGGGCTTGGTGCTCTTGATTGAATGTCAGTTCCATACCCTCATACATGACACAATCCAGTGGAAACGTTGCAATCCTGCCAATCCTAAAATCCTGAAAAATTGTTGAGTCTGTTGAATTTTGAATGGGATCTAAAATTATACTTTCTCCCTATGAAATCCAATGACGTTGGAACCACTCTCAAACATCCTGAAACAATTAATGGTAATGTTAAAAATTTAAGTAACTTTTACTTTAAGAATTTAACATTACCATTAATTACTAGGTTATCTATCTCATGAGATGAACCATGGGAAATGAAAACAATAGATTTCCCCTTGTTTGCTTGATGCAAAATAGTCACAGTATCGTCAAAGCTCAATCCCAAAACTCACTTTTGCAAAATGAGGGTTAAATGACCAAAAAATTGGTTATAAGGTTATATTTATGCAGATAGAGCGATAATTTCCAAATTATCGCGATAATTACCTTAATTATCGCAATAAATTCAAAATTTCAAATTATCGCAATTCTTACAGGCAATATTATCGTCGAGGTGGGTTTTGGCGATATTATCGCAATAATTCTGATAATATCATGATAAGTGAAACATTGGTTGTAGCTACACAGCGGGCTCAAGAGAATAAATATCCATTGTGGAAATATGTTACAAGACATCAAGGGCCTGGGACCAAATTAAACGGGGGAGGGAATGTTCTTTGGACATATAGTTTTTTCCATACTCAATTTAAGAGCACCTATTGGAGAGTTAAGGGTCATTTGTTGGGCCAACCTTGTGGATTTGGACCATGTAAAAGAGTGAGTGCATCCAAATTAAAAGAAATGGAAAGAGGACAATGTTGGCTTGGGAAGGTGGTAGTAGCAAGTAGGAAAAACAAAAATGAGGATTCTCTTCAATTGGGAGTGGGAGTGCAATTCAACCAACAAGAAAGACGGCAGTTGGTCCAATGGACAAGATATTTCAACAAGAGAGTCGAGATGAAATTGATCTTACCATTGGGTTTTTTTCTATCTCAACTTCATTTCATTTAATGTTGTGCAGTCTCCTTTGTTTATTGAGAGTATCGACCTCTACTTGATCGGGATCCATCCGGGTATGTGCCTCCTAGTTCAAAGAGGCTTAGAACCACATTGTTGGTTTAGGCAAAGGAGGTGGATAAAACCCTAGAGCCTATTAAATCATCATGGCCCTCATCCAATGTTAGTATTATTTCTAATGGATGGATAGATGTAGCACACCATCCACTCATCAATTTCATGGTGTCTTCCCTGTTCTTGAAAGCGGTGGATGCTCTTGGAAAATACAAGGACGCACAATATATGGGTGAGTTGATCATTAAACTTATTGAAGATGTAGGTGTTGATTCTTGTGTGCAAATTATTACAGAGAATGCACTTATTTGCAAGGTTGTTGGCATGATTGTGGAAGCTAAATATCCACAGATATTTTGGACACCTTGCAATGTTCATTCTTTCAATTTAACACTTAAATCTATTGCTTCGAATGTGGCATGGATGGGAAGTCTTATTCAGGATGCACGTTATATCTGCAATTTAGTACAAAACCATACCAATGCCCTTGTTATTTATAAAGAGTACACACATCTATCAATGTTGAACATTGCAGATACTTGGTTTTCCTCCTCATTCATCGTGCTTAAGAGATTGAGGGAGGTCAAGACCGCTCTTGGTTCCATTGTTATTTCAGAGTTTTGGTCTTTTTGGAGAAAGATAGATCAAGCCTCTTCAAAAAAAGGTCAATGATATAGTGTTAGATGATGGTTGGTTTGCAGACATAGACTCGCCCATCCTAGGAGAGATTTATGAGGGGTGGCATTCCATGATTGAGTTCATGAAGACTATTACTTTAGAGAATGAGTGCCCTGAGTATGGAACATCAACAGAGACCTTATTCACCACCATACAAGATATTCTTATCAACAAGTGGGATAAGAATTACACACCTTTGCATTGTTTCGCTCACTCATTGAATCCCAAATAATACAGTAATGATTGGCTCAACGGTGGGCCTTCACTCAGATTCCCTCCTCACATGGATGGTGAGATTTCATAGGGAAGGAAGGATGCATTTACATGAATATATTATGATAGAGCATCCCTTGATGGGGTGGAGAACGGATTCGTAGAATTTTCCATTGGCAGTGGGAGATTTGGAGGCTATGATGTGATCAGAGACCCCTAAGAAGCCCTATGCTTGGTGGGAAACTCATGTGGAAACATGCCCTCTTCTACCGCAATTAGCCATGAGGCTCCTCTCTCAAGTTACTTCATCCTCTTGTTGCGAGGAATTGGAGCACATATGGGAATTTGTACAGTTTGAATAAGAGCGTGCTTGAACAATACATGGCAAAGACAATGGTATGTGCACACCAACCTTGTCTTATTTACAGGCAGAAAGAGGAGGGGTTAAAGGGAAAGAAAAAGATGAGGGATGTGTTTCATGATGATATGGGTTTGAACAACAGTGTTGAGTTGGCATTAGCCAACTTGGATCTTAATGAACCAGTGCTAGATCCCGTCACTTTTGATGATCGTGATCCTCTTGAAAGGTCATCCACCACACCAACAGATGCACATATTGGATTGGATATAGAGGAGGAGGAGGAAGAGGGGGAGGATGGAGGAGAGAGAAATCACAATGATGTTGATTTTGTTGATTATGACATGAGGACTACTAACAGTCACGACTCGTGAGCTATGAGATACTTCCATCTCATTTCTAGTACCAAAACTATTTTGTATTTTCCATTGGCATTCCCACCTATAGTATCAACGACTCGGTATCTATGTATTACATTTTTATTTTGATGACTTAATGAGAAAAATACAACTTATGGTTCTAATTTCTTATGTGTTTTTCATTTGATCATCATTCATGTAGCACTGGTAAGTAGTAACTACTTGTAAACTTGTATGATTGATAACATATTAGAAATCACATTACAACCAAGTAGACATTGTGTCAGTGAATATATCACTAAGGGTCCAGAAAGAAACTTATCGACAACATCGAAGAAAATATCAAAAAATATTGGCAAACTTACAAAAATATCAAAAAATCATTTTTTTCAATTTGTTAAACATCTAAAGCAGCCCCCCCTCCCTCTAGCCCTTTTATGGGCAAATCCATTTTCTCTAATATTTTATCAATATATTGGCAACATATAACAATATATTCAAAAATCCAATGTTCCACCAAGACTCTGAGACAGGGAGACGCACAAGAGGGACATGTGGAGGTACCCCAAAATTTTAGGGATTTTAGAAAAATGGGGGAGGGGGGGGTGTCGCATATATAATATAAAAAATATAAAATATGTAACATCCCGCTCTGGCGCACTAAGAAAACTTATTCTTTGAGGACACTTGCTCGCAAGTGATCCGGATTATTATGATATTAAAACATTTGACTTTGATTATGATGCGTCATGGGTAGATGACATGTTGTTTTACTACATTGACATAGACAGGTGCTATTGACTCGGTTTT
>ML790506.1:276887-291191 GCA_009831015.1 Picea engelmannii
AAGTTCGAAAACTCTATAAAAGAGAGGGAGGAGAAGGAAGAAGGGGATTGGTTGTTAGCGTAACGTTACGCTGCTAGATTAGTGACTTGACTGATTTACTTGTGGGAGTTGGGATTTCCCAGCTCGGAGAGGAGTGGTAGCTCGGCTTTGCGAGGCGAGCTGGGAGCTAGACGTACCATCTGGATAGTGTGTGGCCCCTTTGTGGCTCGGGGGGCTAAGGGGGAAGCAAAGTACCCCTAGCATTGGCTGGGAGGTACCGGTGAGGTCTCGACGGTCGGCGAGAAGGAGTTGCACGGAGCGCGAGACGTCAATCGAAGCGGGCGATAAGGCAACGATATGCTCTTTTATTTTGTAGAGTAGAATGCATTAGGACTTATGCTTGGATCTGAATATGGATCGTAATGGTTGGGATGTTTAGATTGTTAGCGGACCCCTTTTTCTCAGCCTAGCTGATTGTCTGGTTGAGTGATCTCCCATGGTCTTCGTTCCCGCAGTGTTGATTGAGACCCTTGCGTTGTTTTCCTTCGTCCCTAGCTCGCCAGTCCTCACCTGAGCAGTCGGCTAGGAGCTTGATCTACGGTCGTCGCCTTAGCGTTAAAAGACCTATGGATCTCAACACCCTGCTTTTTTGTGCGAGGATGGTGATGCGAAGGACGAACTCAACCATCTACCTCTGTTGTTGTCCCTGGCTGAATGGTTTGCCTTGCTCCTTGATGCGTTTATTAACCTTGAAATTTGACTGATGGTGAAGTTCTTTATTCTGCGTCTTGTATTCGTCGGATAAGTTTATCTCTACGTTTTATGTATTGTTGGTTGAACCCGCACTGTGTGGCATTGCCTCCCTCGCAACTTAACCCTGTGACTGTTTGATGGCCCTTTTCTCTGCAACTTGTCTTTGCACAGTAATAATGGATGAATTCTGTCTTGAGCTTTTGCCCATTCGTTGATTGCCTAAAAATTTTGTGGTTAGCATTCTGGTTGGGTTTTACTGTTCCTTGTTTTGGAACTTTATGCCTCTGCGTTACTTCTCGTGGCTGTATTTTCCCGGATGTGGTATTTTCGCATTTAAATTATTGTTGTATAGCCTTTCAGTCATTGACAAACACTGGTATAGTTATATTTCATGGTTGTATATACAAGGATGCGGTATAATCGTAGACAGTGTGTTAGTACTGTGTATAATCATTACTATGTGTTATTACGTAGTCATCCTGTGATAAGTGTTAATGTGTAATAGCCGTGACCTTCCTTTATAAAAACAATTTTTATAGCAAATCTCGAATAGTTGTTGCATTGATAAGAAGCGAACTCATACACCGATGTGATAGATATTGCAATTGGCGGTTTTATATTTTGGGCATATCAGCGATATTATTTCAATGGTGATTTTATATTTCATACCTCAATGGCAATTTCACATTTTATATTGCTTAATGGCAAAGTCGTTCGGTGAAACTATTCCTGTAATTTGGTTCTGTCAAAATTCATCTCTGGCATTTTCGTTTGGTAAGATTGGTTCTGAAATTTCATTCTGGCAAACCCGTTTTGTGAAATGGTTACTGCAAATTTGTTTCTGGCGAATTCCGCCCCTTTTGTTTTGCATCCTTGCAGAAGTCACCTAGCTTCTTGGACCCTTAACGTTCGTCTTGACTACAGGTTTTGACCATAGGTTCTAACTATATATCTTATTCCTGTCTTAATTACTGTCTGTAGACTTTATGAACCCTCCTTCCCACACTCAGACTTTATTTATTACCTACTCCCAGGCGTTCCAGGATGTCATGTTGATGATATCAAGAGAATCGTGACCCGCGCCCTGTTGTGAGTTGAATCTCAGACAAATGAAGAACTTCCTTCATGGTTGAATGTTGGCTTTAGTGTTTGTTTCCAATTTATAAATGCGTTGTGGATACCGTTGAGTTGATTTTTGATTTAGTTTTAAGGGAATTTCTGATTTTCTTTCTGATAGTTAACATTGTTGTTGAATGGCGTTGATTCTGGCAGAGGTTGGACTCTGTCTCTAGTCAGGAGCTATTACTGTGTTGTATAGTAAATTGTGCCTGGAGAACTTAAATTCGAAATTCTAATATTGTTAAGAGATTCCTAAAATCGGCATTATCCTTGAATGGATATGGTCACGCAGAGAATTTGATTAGTCACGTAGAGAATTTGAGAGGAATTTTCGATATGGTTTAGTAGTTTTATTTTGGAACATTTTAAATTATGATTGAATGGTTTTAATTTTGTGAAAATTTTAAATTGTGATTTAGTAGTCGGATTATGAAATATTTATAAATATGTTTGGATTTAAACTTACTAAATTTTTATATGCAGATTTCGGGGAAGATGTGTAATCTCTAGAATATGATTTTTCCAAATAGATATAAATATTATTTTCTTGTATATCATCTTTTTGTTTGATTAATTTTTAAATACATTTTAAAGTTTACAATATGCGAACTTAACACTTAACAAAGGTACAATCCAAATAGTTGCCAACATCATGTAACTAAACTTAATACATGTCGAAGTTACAATTCAAACACACCACCTCTTTTTAATCAGTTCTTAATAGCTTTTAAAACTTAGAATATGTCTACGATCGTAAAATGACTGTATACAACTCATGATTTGGGTGAAGTTATGTTTAAGATTCATTCAGGTATGTATTTTTCTGATTCATGTATGTCATTGTTAAAATTGAGGATTCTAGTTGTGAAAATTAGCTAACCGAATCGTGATGTCTTTACACTGTTATTAATACTCATTATATTAGTACTCCCATGCCAAGTGTCAGTTGCTTAGTATACTGGGTAAGAGTACAAGAATGCAAGTTGATGGAATCCTTAAGTTGTTACCAGGAAGGACCTTCCCCACTTAATTTGTTTACCATTTAATCATCACTACAATTGAGAAGTCTGAATGGACATTGGAATAAAGTTATAATAAATTATAATTCCACTCTTTAAGCATTACCACAAGGGTCTTCTCACCACAATATATTTTACTATGTATTTTAGCTCTGCCATAATATATACTACTATATAATTCTGCCTTTAGTCAATTCCTTAAGGGTCTTCTCACATAATATATACTACTATATAATTCTGCCTTTAGTCAATTCCTTAAGGGTCTTCTCACATTAATATATACTACTATATATTCAATCTTTCTTAATATCATGAGAGTGGTCTTCAATAATTACTTATTTCTTTACTCATTACTAAGTGAAGGAGTTACAGTTAGCATGATAATTTGATAAAAACAAAAAAAAAATTGCGTGGATCTTTGTACATCACTGTTCATTAGCTAAAACTGGGGATTTCACAAAATATAAAATTTTAAAAATAAAAATAACAACAATAAAATCTCAACAAAAACAATTCATCCCATGTAAATTCATTAGTAAAATACTAAATACTACTAAATTAGTAAATTGTAAATGATATAAACTATAAAACATGATTCAAAAGTCAACTTCAAATTCAGTAATGAAATACATTAATTCATAAATCATAAATGAAATGAAACATAAATAGTAAAATATTGATACATTGATTTAAATTCATCATTCTAGAATCTAATTAGTACTAAGCAAAATAGTAGATACTAAAGTCTGAAATAGTAAATTGGAATTACTCAAACTCAAAAATAGTAAAGAGAGACGAGTCAAGGTCTAAGGTCATCAGTATCTAGAGTAGAGACTCAAAAGTTAAAATTGAACAAACAATGGACAATGAACATTGAAAATAAATTTTAAAATGACCATCATGGAGTCAATCTCATTGATTAGTCCTCTACATCCATCTCCTGCATGAAGTCATCAGGACCATCAAAGGGAATGTCACTATTTGTTTTTTAAACCTAGGCAAAAATTTGGGGGTGGATGCCTAGGAGTCCCCCTTTCGGGGGGGGCATCCAGAAGTGTCCCTTTTCAAGGGGTAACACCCAGGAGTCCATCTTTCGGGGAGACTCGTCCCCCACCTTGGGGAGTTGCATCCCCATGTGTCTCCCTGCGTCTCCCCAAAAAGGAGACGTGGGGAAACGTCCCCCCAAGAGACCCACCATCCCGGGTGCATGGGAATTGCAGGAGATGCGACCCCCACCCTAGGGGACGCGTCCCCGTGGAACATTGCAAAAATCGCGATATATTCAAAATTTGAAAATATTGTGTTTTTTTTCAGCAATAATATCACTAAGCTGAAAGAATCGTTATATATTGTGATGTTGGTGATATATCGTAAATATTTGCAACTCACTAGATCTATAGTATGTCTTTTGTAAGGAGGTCCTCAATCAATCATCAATTAATGGATTGGTTCTGAGTCAAAAGAGAAATCTCATAAAGGGGCAGCCTTGGTCTAAGACCTTGAGCTGTCATCCAACTGATGTATTCAATCCTTGTTAAGGAAAATCTGCACATTTTTCCTATGCAATTCAGAAAACTCTTGTGTTTGCTCTATATGATTTTATGAGTATTCACAAGTGATCATTTGCATTAGAAGTTGTAGCAGTCTAGGTTCATCTTCTTAATAAATAGAAAATAACCTGTGTTAAGTATTAAACAGATATCACTAGGCCCTTCGGGTTGATCATAACTAGTCTTCCAACAGGTTGAATCATCAGTTTCAACAAAACATTAGAGGAAAGCTACTAATCTTATATGATAACTTTTAACACAAACCACAGGCTCTCATAAATCCTAGTATAAAATCATTATTTGGTAACAGTCATAATATATTCTAGGCTTAAATGCAAATTTTCATTAATCTCTCCATGCAACATTTGACTAACCAGTAAACTGCAGTTGGTCCTGATCAATCAGAAAAGATGGTCTGTTTTTAGTAGTATTTATGCAAATAACTGCCAAGGAGAAGTAAAACATACAAGTTGAGGCCCCCTTCCTAGCAAATGTTCTCAAAATATTTTAAACAATAAAACTTTTCAGGCCCTTAAAAATAATGTTTAAATGGCACAGGAGCTATCTTTAGTATACTCAGATGTGCTTGATGGAAAATGAATAGACACCCCCAGACAAATTTGCACACAAATCACAGAAGCTGAGTATTTATCCTTTTCAAAAGCTATGCAATAGGCAGGGACTGCTTGCACACACTGGAACAAATCTGAACAGATACCCCATACTATGTCCAGTTGAAGTAAACATGTAAAAACATCCGTGACCAAACTTAAGAAAGAAAAGCAACTCACCTGGTGGAGAATGCAATCCATTTGAAACAGGAGAAGGTACATTAGCTGTGGACATCTTTTGGATGAGTTCAACATGTTGTTGAAGCAGCTGATTGAACTTTGTGATCTGTTGTTTCACAGTCAATCTGGTATAGTATGCCTTGAAGAAGACTGGATTTTGCTCTTCCAGCTTTTGCCAAACTGCAAAACAAATAAACAGTATCAAGAACTGAAAGGGCAATAGAATGACCCTGCCTCCCATTAAAACAAAACAGTTTAATTAAAATTAATCCTGATCATGCCGCCCCTAAAAATTAAAGGTCCTCATGCTAGAAAAATCACAACACTGATGTTTCCTTCTGTTAACTCTTTAGCATATCCAGATTATTCATCAGTAACATAATCAGGCATGCCCAAACTAACACAAATACTTCCCACCTTAAGCAGATAGGTCCCTCTAATATCACTGAAATCCACTGGACTGTCTTTGCATAGTGAATGTCAACAAATGAAAGATGAATCCCAACCACAAACATTGTATTACATTCAAGGAATCATTTGCTAACTGTTTTTCACCCTTGATCTATATATAAAAATTTGCCTTAAAATATAATTCACTCCCTTCATGTCAATGTATGGAGGTACCCTGCAACCACATGGCTCGTAACAACAATGACACTTCTGGAAAATTAATTCTCAAAATACAAAGACATAAGTTGATTCTTTGTTATACAATGATCTTAATAGCCTTCTAGAGTAAGGATTTTGATGAACCATAGAACTGTAAAGGCTACCACTTTTGTTTAGAGTAGACCTTGGGAAACCTTTCTATTATGTATTCTAATTTCTTGCGTTACTCTATGAAGGTATAGCTGGATTTAGTAAATGTTTCATATTAGTTTTTGGTTGCTCTGAGTTATTTCTCCTAGAAAAAGTATGCATGAGTGTTGAAGGGGATTCTTTGCAAGATGGGCGTGCCACATGGTAGGGAGTCCCTTACACCCCTATGACAGATTCCTTGCACTTATGACACCTGGCATCTTCTATTTTTGGTCAGCATAATGTTATGACAGATTCCATGACAATTATGACAGATTCCTCTTACACATTATGATTCATTTCTGATGGAAGTTACACAGTAGGGCACATCCCTAGAGGATAGATTTCATGTTACATGCGGCAGATGATTCCTTTCATGACGAATATTATTAGCCATTACTTTTGTAACCACTCTTCCCTCTCTTGTCAAGTTTGTTCTAGCAAGGGAGGGCACACTAGTTAGGCTTATATATAGTGGGCTGGAGTAGAGTGATTCTAATAACAGAGTTCCTTAGGGTTGTCAAAAGCCATTGTAGTCCCTAGAGGACAATACTGTAACTTTTCTATTGTGTGAATCAGAGGACAGTGATCACTGCTCCAAATTTAGATTTGTTGTCCACTATAATCATGCTACTAATTTATTAGATCTAGTCTCTACCTGTTTGCAGGGATTATCTCGTATTTTGATATGTGATGTCCACACTCTTGAGTTCTCCATTCAACAGTTGTGTTTATGCAGATATGAAATTTTGATCAGTGTTTCCAATGTTTTTATTTTAGCTATAGGTTAATTGTATGAGTGTGGATCTATGCATCATGTGGATGTAAAACTATGAAATCAAAGTTGTGCATCTAAGATTCTCCAGATCTGTGTATGGAATGGACTACTACCTATGAGAGGGAGTTGTCAAAAGGAACTTAGTTGGTTTGATGCCTGTTACCCCCAGGCTAGGGATATCTAAGGAGATGTTGTCTCGAGGCCCACAGGTAGTAGACATGGACTGCCGAGAGATGGATGGACAGCACAGCCCACAGAACCCCTCTTCTTCACCACGCTTCACCATCATCATCAACAGCAAAGTAGCATCCACCACACCAGCCTAGTCCACAGAGGCTGACAAGTCTTGCTTCATGAGGTACCTAGTCAAGCCTCATGGTGAGTATCGTTTTAATATTTGGGGCATTTGAATAAGTTTCAGAGGGTTCTTTCTGATTATGAAACGTTTGCTCGGAAGTTGTGCTTTTTCCCATTTTTCATTTTGGTTGTTATCCCGAAGTTTCTAGTAAGTTCGCCACCCCCGGGGAAAGGGGTGCTACTAAGGGTTCTTCTTGATAGGCCATCGTGCCATTCTAGATCATCTTTTATCACTTTCCATCTTCCTTCCCCTCCATATCCTCAGCTTTTGGGTTTTGAGTTATATGTACCCCAAAAAGGGGCGTGTACCTCATTCTCTTATGGGAAGAGGGGCTAAAGGCCCTGTTATCCCCTAACTTGGGGATAACTAAGGAGTATCGAGAGCCAGATCGACTTGGGCATGGCCCTAGAGGGCCCATCCTTTCATTCTTCAGCACCTCCACTTTGTCAGTAGTAGCAACATCCATCACATCGGCCTAGTCTTGCAGCAGAGATGGGTCTTGCTCCATGAGGTAATGAGTCCGGGTATCATGGTATGTGTCACTCTGATCCTCAAAACCTTTGAATATGTGCATTTAATTATTTTTGCTTCTAACATGTGCTTGGACCTTATGCTTTTCCACTTGACCACACCTGGGGGAATGAAAAGATGCCCTAGTAAGCTGGTATGCATAAGGTTTGAGTTTCCACTAGGGGATTCATGAAAGGCCATCGTCCGCCCCCACCATACTTACCACTTTTCATCTTTTTCCCGCTCATCCATCCCATTACACTGGTCTGGGCATTGGGTTGGCCAAATATCTAAGGGTTGTACCTTACCTTGTGGGAAGAAGAGTCTAAAGGCCCAGAGGGTAAAAGTAGCTGGCAAAAGATAAAAACCAAAAGAATGAAACCTTGAGATGCTTCGCCCAGGGATCCACGAGAAAGCAATAAAAAGCTTCTCAGCAAGAAATAAAGGGACCCATAGAAATAATAAAACAAGACCTAGTTAGACGATAGGGGGTCTCATCACGAGCTAGCCTATTAGGTACATGGGCATGTAGTGGTATGACACTACCAACAGCTGGTCACCACGCCAGGGTAGTGGCTCTTGGTGGCATAGCCAAGAGAAAGGAGATCTCATCACAAGCTAGCCTTCTCATTTCCGTGAAATGCTTATGGGTAACATTGTCACCACTATCACCACGCTAGGGCAGTGTCCCCTAACTAGCCTCTTGAAAGAAAAAGCAATAAGAATAAAAGATAAAAGGCATGAATGGGCTTGGAAACATTTGCATCCATGACAGCTACAGCTCACCCTCTTCAGAGGCACCCACAGGTAAGCCATACATTTCCCTATTATCACTACACCCCTTGCCCAGACATCCCCTACCACCTCATCCACTCACATGGCCTAGATTTGACTTCTCCTGGAAACATCCTACATCCAATGAGCATTAGCCCAATAGGACATCTTAGCTTTCCCTCCAAACTTGGCTTGCAGATTAGCATAATGTCTTTGAGAACTTGTCTGGGTAATGGGGGTTTTATGCACATGTTTAATAACTTGATGATTAGATGTGATTGACATTGCTATGATCCCCGTGACTTATGAGACCATGGAGGGCGTATCTGTTGATGTTGCAGGGCCACACCTGATGGACAGGTACTCGATGGACAGATACACATGGGGAGATGATTAGTTCAAACCTCCATGGGGCTAAAATCCCACCAGATGGATGTTGAGACCCCAGCAGGGGGCAGAGACATATCAGAGGATTGCACCAGAGATAGAGGAGGACGTTTCACCAAGGGCAACCTGGCAGGCCTGGACCCAGGGGGGTTGTGCCCTTTCCACCATGATGTAGGCCTTGGAAGGCCCATGACGTCATCCAGCGTTTTGGGATGTTTTAGAGGCAGTTGTGTGCCAAGTGGCACGTGTGGCAAGTTCCTAAGGCCCAAGAAGGCCTAACATTTTTCTTTAGGAGGCCAACGTTGCCCAAAAAGGGCCTAACGTCACCCTAAAAGGGCATGACGTCACCTTATTAGCTTGTTTTAGGGTTTTATTATGACATTTAATGTAAAAACTGGATATTATTTTGTAACTGGCCATGTCGACCTTTTTTACCTAATTCTAGTCATTTGTATTGTATAAATAAGGGGAAATTACCTCTTATTTTTCATGATCTTTCACTCACACTTGTGAGGTCTGAAATTTGCGCCCAAATTAGGGTTTTATGACTGAAATTTAGTGCGCACTTGTTGGAGGAAGGCTAATCTTGGTGTTTTTTGGGCATTTTCTTGGTGGAAACTCTTCAACTAGGGCATATGCTAGATTATTCTTGGTGAATGTAAGTAAAATTCTGCAATTCTTCTTTCTTTTGAATAGTTATAGTATCTTTACTTTGCATTTTACTAAGATTATGATATTGCTAGCTTAAAACCCTAGGAGATTAAGCACATGTTATTGTCCTTATCTCAATAACTATTCACCTACTAGATTTTGCCAAGAAGTCGTTTTTCTTGAAGCCATTGTTAAGGGCCTTGCCATTGCAACACCCTAGCACTTATTGCTTCATCTTAGCCGTCATTTACTTTACCTTTGAGTTAAAGAGGGAGGAAAATCCGCTAAGGCCTAGGGTTACCTACACCTTAGTAGTCATTTTCCCCTAGGATTTGGTGGTTGAAGCCTTGGCTTACCAACACTTCATTCATCAACCCCTCTTGTCTTTGGCTCTCCTATTATCATCGTTTTCCTTCAACATTTGTTGCCACTTTATTGACCCCATTTTCCCTAAGAAAGCACTAGTCTAAGTCCTCCATTGAGTAATTGATCAACACAACCTTCAAAACCTACTCTTTGAACAACCTACTAACACTTTCTAACCCTAGAAGAACTTGATCTACTAACCTATTTGTTGTTGTTACTAAAGTAAGCTACAGCCATTAGATGCAGCATTAAAAGCTCATAAAAGCAATTGTATAGGCTGAATTATACTTTGTCTTGTGTGCTTCTGTCAAATGCTAATGTTATGACTTCAATGGTTAATGGTTTTTAATCATTTTGAAGCTAGTTTCAAGACATTTTATGTGAAGTATTGCTCTATAAACATTGATGTTATAATACTTATGTTTACTTCACCATATTCAGCAAATTTCTTTATTTAAGAAAGTCAATGGTTTTATGAAGTGCTAACCAACAAGTGCTCTTGAAAATATATAGTTTTCATGTTGCTTTGTTCCGGGCAGGTACACTTATGGCATATTATCTCTTCATTGGTTATTTAAACCAGACTCTCTGATCGGTGGTGACTTGTGAGAGGGGACCTTTACCTAGCTATTTTGACTTTGTCTTCTCAAAACCCTAGGTCATCGGGGATGTCTCCCCTGGGCCTACCACCCTAAATAGAAAGACATCCTATTGAGGTAACAGTGATAGGATAGTCTCCTGTTATGCCAATTTTCTTTCCTTTTACCTTCTCTTCTATCAAAGTACAAATTGTGTGATAACAGACCCAAAGGTTGTTGCAGCTAGCATCAATAAATAAACAAAAAGAAAGAGCAACCACGATCAAAATGCAATGGCAGGGATACAAAAAGACACAAAAGCCTTAGTCCCAAACTTAAGCTTTACCTTTCTAGGCACCTACCCTAAGTCCTGAGTGCCAATAAACACCTTACCTATTTGAAAAGGACTTATAAGTATCCCACTTGAAAGGAAGCACATTTAATGCATAAAATCAAGAAACCTTGTAAAGGGGACTTACAAATTATCTAAAGAAAATAAAGAAAAAGACAATTATAAGGCTTGGAAAAAGGTTGCGCCCCAAACGAAAGGTAACTCAAGGATGCAACGCACCCTGCACAAAGGTGCCCATGGAAATGAGACCATATGAGACCCTTGCATGTTAATGACCCCATGTCCGGAAGTTTCTTCCCCATCCACCTCACATTCATTACATAGCCTAGAGAGGGTTAACCCGAGAAGCACTCCTCTACTTGGGGAATTGGCTTACCCAAGGACTTTTTGATAACCCTCCCATATCTAAATTTGGTAAATTGCATAAAGTCTTTGAGCGTATGTTTAATTTGAAAGGGGGGATCCGATGTGCTTGTTTAGGTGACTCTTGTATTAAGATTGATTTACTTGGCATGATTCATATGACTTGTGAACCTTGGCATGATTCATATGATTCATCTTGCTCAGTGACACCTTTCATGGAGGTACCAAATCACTTGGACCTTCATATTGGCATCAAAGCCCATAGGTTGAACGTGGAACCCCACAAAAGGGAGGATAGAGATGATGAACATTGCACACTTGGTAATGTCATTGGCCCATGAAAGAGGCCTAGGATGATGAAACTTGCATGACGTCACCCTCTCGATTTGACATGGGTTTTCCACTTGGTGGAGTTGTGAGATATTTACCCCACATTTTGTGAACTAGTGGGATGATGTGGCACCATGGGGAGATGGCGTCCTAGCCTTTAGAGGCACCCTTGAAGAAGACATTGGAGACTTATTTCACCTTTTTTGTCATTTTTGGTCATTATTTAGCATATGTGGACAAAAGGCAAATGCATTTGGTTAAAGTCAATGTAAAAACATGATTTTTGGCCTAAAATTAAGAAGTTAGTTGTAAATTAGACCAAACTAAGACTCGGGTTTCCTCTATAAACAAGAGGAAAGTCTTCTTTCATTTTTCATAATTCATCATGGAGACATTCTTCTCTCTCAGAAATTGTTCAGCCCTCTTATTTTCTTGTGCAATGGGGTGATGCGATTTACTTTATGGAGGTGTTCTTTTGCAAAATAATCTTGGATGTGAAATCACTACACTTTGGAGGATTGGTTTGCGACCTAGGGTTATTCTTGGTGGATGATCTATGCTAATCTGGTTGGGTTTGAAGGTAAATTTTTGCAATTTGCTTTGATTTCTTGCTTGGAGAAGCCTAGTAGGGTTAGGATTGTCTATCCCCTCCTTCAAGTTAATTTTCTGATTTGAGTGAGGTCATTCAAGGGTATTTTCAAGGGTTAGGATTGGTTATCCCCTTGGAAGTATCCTTGGCTAGGGTTTCAACACTAGGGGTTAGGATTGTCTATCCCCCTAGGGTTTGAAAACTAGTTTCACATTAATTTGCTAAGCTAGACGATTTGGAGAAAGGGGGCGGATTAGGCTCATAAAGGTTTGGGTTCAAGGTTTAAGTCTTCCTCCCTTGTTTTCTAGCTTACTCGTTAATCTCTTGACTCCATTGCTCAATAGATAAGGCACTAATCTTTGTATTGAGAGACGTGAATATTTCTCTCTTAACATCATTTGATTTATGGATGAATTTCTCTCACTCTAAGCTATCTTTTCATGCTAAAACGTTTTGATTTCTTATAAGTTTTCTTCTGTAATAAATTTCAAGTTACAGCCATTAGGGCTGCAACAAACCCTCTCTCTCACTCCTGTTTACAAACTAATTCACCGCAGAATTTTGTGCTTGAATATTGCGAAGTGATCTAGTAATCAAGAACTACAAATTGGCATTCTTATTTTCTGATTTCTGTGGTGAATTCTTGCAGCTGTAACAAATGTTTGCTACAGCCATCTAGAGTTAATTATATTTTGCTGATAACACTTATTTACAGCCCATTTCAACTGTCAAAGTCATGGTTTAAATATTGGAATATTATCTACTGGTCATAAGATTTCATTTGCTATCATTTGTTGGTGATTTTGATGGTAATTTATTGCAGCTGTTATTACTCTCTTCTTGCTGATATAATTTACAGCCTGCTGCAATTTTGGGACAGTAAGCTTTCATGTTGTTTTCACTAGTGTTCCGAGGCTACTTTACATGATATTTGATCTTGGGATAGTTGTTCTAATATTGGTTTTGCAGGTGCTTTTCAAGCTCAGCTCATATATTTTCCCTAGGCATTCTTTTCAAGCACTAGACATCTTCATCTAGTGACTAAAACAGGGATCTTCGCAAACTCCTTGAGTTTCATTCTCCTTTGCCTTGAGGTCACTCGGGAAGCCTCCCTTGTGGTGAAATCATTCATCACTAAAACAAAGGGAGTAATTGTTAAGGTGACAGTGGTTCTTACTCCCAGTTGTGTTGCACTAGCGACGCTTGTAGTTAGCTTTGTCCAAGCGACAGTTTGTGCGATAACAATGCCCAAAGGACTCCGGAGATTGGAGATTCTCTGGACTGACGAAAAAACAGCTTCCTCATGGAAGGTTGCATCCCTGCTGACCTCTATGTACATTTGCCCTGGTACATAGATTCGATATGCTTTTGAGGTCTCACTGTATCCCAAAAATGTTCCTTTCTTTCCAGAGTGCTCTAACTTAGTCCTCTTATCCTTAGGTATATGAATGTAGACAGGCTGCCAAAGATTCTCAAATGATCAACTGAAGGCTTCTGGAGATTTCTCTTCTAGGGCCCTATGAGGGCATCTGTTCTGAATATAGACTGTGGTACTCGCAGCTTCGGCCCAAAGAGACAACGGAATATTCTGGTCATCTATCATCAATCTAGTTGCTTCGCAAATTACTTTAATTGCTTGATTTCTATCACAGATATGCTTGTAGATGAGAGAGTAAGAAAATATTCATGACCAGTGAAGGTAGAAGCCTTTAAGAGTGTCAATCAAAGAATTATAAAGTAAAAATTTTAAGTGCCCAAAAATTGAGAACAAGCTGCTGGATAAGATAGATTTCACCAAGAGAAAGTACTGTTATTTCAATTGTCAAGATACTACACAGTAAAAGACTTGACAAAGAAAAATCATTTATGAGCAAGTATTTGTCAAAGTTCTCAAGGATTATATATTATACTCAAGTGAAATACTCCTTCAACATTTATCTGAATGCTAGGGCTTTCTTCAACAGGTAAAAGAATTTTCTGACTCTGTTTCTTGTATTATGTTAGGTGTTACATACAGGTGTCATACTTTGTCAAAGTCTGAGGCTGAAACAAAACTCCTTTTTTTTTTTTTTAAACTGTCAAGAACTGGGACTGATCCAGGGTTACCGGAAGCTTCCCCCCCCCCCCCGCTTCGAAGCCCCGAAGCTCGATCCGGGCGGGTGCGTCCTGGAAGCGCCCTCTGAAGCGCGACTCAATTTTTTGAAGCGCGCTTCGGTGCTCTTGAGCGCGATTCCTGGGATTTCTGAAGCGTCCCCCTCC
>ML790506.1:353103-365762 GCA_009831015.1 Picea engelmannii
TTTCCTTAGTTGCTTTATGTCTATTAATTCACCCACATTGTGAATTAATTGTCACTTTATGACTTAAGTGACATATTTCACTTTTGACTTAAAACTCCTAAGTCAAAGTGAAATTAGAATCATAAAGTATTCACAAGGGTAATAGTCTTCCCCCTTTGTGCTTAGAGACTCATAAGCACATGGGGACCACTTTCCAAGGTACCCAAATCTCAACAAAGACATGGTTCAGACATGACTGGAACGTGGCTGGGGCATTGGTTAAACCAAATGGCATCACTAAGAACTCATTGTGGTCGTAGTGACACCTGAAAGCGGTTTTTGGGATGTCCTCCTCCCTCATTTTGATTTGATGGTATCCAGAGCACAAGTCAATCTTAGTGAAATAAACAACCCCATGGAGCTCGTTCAATAGCTCATCAACCCTTGGAATGGGATACCTGTTTTTGATTGTCTTCTTGTTTAGTCCCCTAAAGTCGATGCACATGCACATGGTTCCATCCTTCTTCTTGACCAACACCACTGAAGA
The DNA here is from genome assembly GCA_009831015.1 of Picea engelmannii. Classification (NCBI taxonomy): domain Eukaryota; kingdom Viridiplantae; phylum Streptophyta; class Pinopsida; order Pinales; family Pinaceae; genus Picea; species Picea engelmannii. The sequence continues at coordinate 353,630 of ML790506.1, forward strand.
GGCAAAAGGGTTGGAACTTGGTCTGATGTGCCCCATATCTAGAAGCTCTTTGATTGCCTTTTCTATTTTGTCCTTGTATTTATTGGGCTGTCTGTAAGGCGTGGTGATGACTGGCTTTGCCCCTTCCTCCAACTCAATGATATGCTCAAATCCCCTGTCTAGTGGCACACTTAGTGGAATAGGTCCAAACACCTTACTTTGTTTGTCAATGATCCTGTGAATCTCTGGTGCGTAGTGAATCTTCCCCTTTTTGTCCACACGTGCCGAAATCTTGCACTCAGCAGCATACACGATTTCCTTCATCCTCTTTGTCGTGGCTACCTTGGCTGAGTTACCTGTCATGCCTCTGAGGACTACCTTTCTTCCACTCTCCTCTGTGAAAGACATCTCCATGGTCTTGTAGTTGGTGGTGATAGGCCCCAACGTACTAAGCCACTGTACACCAAGGATTATGTTTGTGTCTGAAAGGTCCATCACATAAACGTCCTACACTAAGTCATGCCTACCCAGTGTAAGCTTCATTCCTGGAATGTACCTATTACATGGCATGGTGCCTCCTCCTGCTACCTCCACCTTGAATCCTTCAAACTCAACCATGGGTATATGCCTCGTCTGTAGCAATGTTGAGTCAATGAAGTTGTGGGAAGCTCCCCCATCAATCAACACAGACACCTTTTGCCCCTGCATGACTCCTCTCATTCTGAAGGTGTTGTACTTAGGCACCCCACTAATGGATGCCAAAGTATCTCTCTCCTCTGTCGTATTGTCATGACCTGCAGCCTCCTCCTCTGCAATTTCAATGGTGTCTACCTCTATGTTCTGGATGTGGTCGAAATCCTCATCCTCTTCATTGTCTGATGTCACCTCTATGTAATGAACTTGGCCACGGCCCATGCATTTGTTGGATGGGTTCCATGGCTCTTTGCATGTGTAGCATAGTTGCTTCCTCCTTAGTTCTCTTCTAGTATTCTCGTCCATCCTACCTCTCCCCCTGTCAAACCCCCTTGGGTCTCACCCTCCTGGATTCATTGGAGGTCTTTGGTCTCTACCTCCAGTGTTAAGAGGTGGTCTAGGAACAAATTTCGGCTTTGCAACTGGCCCTAGATCTCTCGTCCTCCAGATAGCATCCTGCATGTTGGTAGGCTTAAAAGCCTTCACCTAACCCTTCAAGGGTTCCATCAAACTCTCAGTAAAGAGCATCATGAATCTAGACTCTGACATGTCATGCACCATGACTGCTAGCCTCTGGAATTCCTCAATATACACCTCTGGTGCTCCTGTCTGTTTGAGCTGTGTGAGCTCCCAAAAATGTAGCTCAGGATCCCCCTGGTCAAACCTGTCAATGAGTCTCTGAGTGAACTCTGTGTAGGCCACTATCTAATTATGGCCAAGTGTGGTCAACCCATGATACCACCAATCATGAGCTTTGCCATCCAAGTACATGGTGGAAAATTTGATGGCCTTCATCTCCCGCATAGGATTAAGCTGTAGGTAAGTGTCTAGTTTTTGTACCCATGCTTGTGCAGTTATCTTAGCCGAACCATCGAAGTAAGGAATCTCCATCTTCCCAGCCCTACGCTCAAACTCATAGTTGCTCATGTGGTGTGGCCTGGGTTTGTTTCTGAATTTGATTTGACAGTACTGATCTAGGGTCATCTGCCTCTGAACTGACAAATTCAATTGGTTGTACTCCCTGGAACATTGCTCAAAATGATCAACAAAATCATCTATGGGTTCAAGTTGTGTGGGTTCATCTGTGAATGTGGGCAAGTATAGTCTAGGAGTAGCCCCGCTAACTGTTTGTCCCAGTGGTGCTCCCCCTCCATGGCTCCCCTCAGAATAGTGATAGGGAATGTGTTCCTGTTGATACATGTTTCCTGCATGAGATCCACTAGTTTCCTTATTGGCATAGGATTTTGGACCTTTCCCTTTGTGATTCATTCCCATCAACAACTGTGTTATTCTTATTTGGTTTTCATCTACCTTCCTCAAGGTCTCGGATATTTCGGCCTACCCCCTACGGTTTGCCTCCTAGTTTTCCTGTAAATGGTTGACCAACGTATTCTCTGTTTGGATTATGGACTTACGGAACTCCTGTGCCAAGATTGCCAAGCCTTATGGCTCAATGTCATCACCTAAACCCTCCATCTCGGCCTCTGTCTCACTTGTCTGTTTCTTCCTTCGGCCCATATAAAATTTAAATACCACTGAATTTCTGCAAGCGCTAATCCTCAGTGGATGGGAGGATCAGAGCTCTGATACCATTGTAATGTTCCCAAGCCAATTTTTTCACTTGGAACACTAACTAACCACTGATTTACTTGTTTGTTTGTGTTTGTGTTTGTGTGCAAGTTAGCCTCTCAAGTTTCGGCCTTAGGCTTATGTTTAGTTATGAAGTGTAGCTCTGAAGATAAACTAAATGCAAACACAAGATCTAACCAGTACAATAGATATGGAACTCCAAAAGCCAAGTCTTACCCCTCCAAACTACTGAAACCCTAATCAAGACTGCGCCCTCCTAAAGACTGCCAAGCTCAATAATTCGTCCCTGATGGAATAAGTCTCCAAATACACTAAAACTCTCCAAAAAGGTAGATCAGGCTACCACGGGCCACTAGGAGAAGTCTCAGGATCAAATATGAGGTGTAACCCCTCTAGAATGAGCAAATCTGAATCACAGTTACGCCCTCCTTCTGTCAAGGACATCCCAAAGCTGTAGATAAATATATAGCCGAAGAAACTCTCCAAAAATACTCCAAGACTGATGAACAAGGCCCTGCAAACAATACCCGAATGCTAGAATGTCAATAAACCCTGTCAAAATGTTGGATCGAACTTCTCTTCATGAAATGATGCGCCCCTGCTGGAAAACCCCCAAACGGTATGGCTTGTTGCCCTCCTGGATCGATGATGGAACCTGTGAAGATGATAGAATGGTGTGGGTGGAGTGTTTCATCCCCGAGACCAAGCTTGGAACAAGGTGAGTGGAACCTTTCACCACTGAGTTGTTCTCTAGGGTTTGTAATCTCAAAACCCTCAAAACTGTGTGCTCAAGAGCCCAATAGCCAAATGCAATAATATCCAAGATGAATGAGAGGTGCGCCCTATGCTTTCCTTTATACTTCTTTTATGTTTCTCTATTGAGTTAAGTTAACCCCTAGGGTCAACTCCTAACTCAACCTCAAGCGCTCCATTCCTTCATTGAGTTACTCTTTACGCTTTTTACCTTTTTCCAAGTCAACTTCAAAATATAACATTGAGTTAGCTGACCTTTCCCCATGTTGTATGAGACTATGGTCTAGTGGGGATGTCTAGACCACTAAGTCTTCCCAGACCTCTTCACCAAGAGGTGGGGGACATTACATAAAGCAAGTAAGAAAGAAGCTTATACCAGAAAGAGACTCATGTATGCAAATATAAGAAGACCTTGTATGGATTCAAACAACCTGATGCAGAGTATCTCATATACAACAGAAGCGTGGTGAAAACTTTCTATGACAGAGATGGTGTATCAGAATAGTTACTCAGAAGTCTGGGGTCAAGGGTTAGGCACAAGAATCATAGAGAAGGTCCAAGCACAATCCCAAGTAGCATAGGAATTTCACATGCACAAAATCCAACATACAAGGAGCAAATTGTCATCCTCTCGATAGAAAACACATAGGAAGTGGGGTTTGTTATAAAGTAAAGATAATGAGAGAAATAGAAGGGGAAATTTACCATCCATTAATGAGGCAGTCACTAATACAATATGAGTAGCCAATCTACTTAATCATTCCTAACTACTAATACTAACACTTACCATCAACCTAGTTGTGCAAAGGCAAACATGGAATTGAAGCACAGTGAATCGAGTGGTGAGGAAGAAAAAACAACGGGAAAGGCAATTGTGTTGTTAGCTTTTGGGGTTACTCCGAAGTGTTTATACCATATTTGGGGGTGCTTAATGTGATGCGGGGTGCATGGTGTATGGATTGTTGATATTATGGTAGTTGCAGGAGGTATTAACCTCCACGTGTAACCTTGACAAGAATAGAATATTCCGAAAAGAAAGAAGAAACCCTAAAGCCTTGGACATAACCCTAGAAGACAAGTCAGCTAAAGAAAATAGTTAATATCGAGTCTTTAGCCTGCAGAAAGAGAAGTTGGCCTAGACAGCTAAGAAAGAGCAGTATAAATACAGGATGCCAGAGCTCATTTGTACACACACAGCTCGCAGTTGTAGAAATTTAGTAAGTGCGCAAGTTTGGAGAGTAGTTGCAACTGCAATTACTGCAACTAGTATTTTCGGTTTTAGGCTTGGACTTTCTCTTGGTTATGGTTTGGACTTTATGCTTGGTACGCTACCTTGATTGGCTTTTGGATCTAGAGTTTGCTTCCGGAATTATTCTCTCTGTCAAGGTTAAGGTTCTCGAGGGTGGCTTCGGCCTATGGTTGGGTGACAATATTGCAATATTGTCTATGTTTAAACGAGCACACCTACTTTTCTAACATGGTTGACCCTTAATTGTTTCATGATGGACATGCACATGTGAAGGTGGCTTATTCTTGGCTTGCTAGACATTGCTTGATACTTATGTGGCATTCTTCCTTGGAGCATTGGAGATCTTGACAACTTGGTGATTTCTTCATGAAAGCTACATGGAGGTTGAGTTGCTTGCTTGGAGGACACCTTGCTTTGGACGAGTGTCGGGCATTCTAGAGGAGGGCATTGAGCTTCTTAAGATATATGATATATGGCTTGAATCGGGCATTCTAGTGTCGGACATATATCTTTGAGCTTCTTATATCTTCAAGAGTTGAGAGTTGTAGTCCATGAAGACGCATTAGATATCTACAATGTGTATCCCATCTTTCCAATCTCTCAATATTTTCTCAAAATCTATGTCAAAATGAATGACCCAAAATCTCATTTGCATTCAACCAGAAATTTCCTTCATTTGTGTTTTCCCCCTTATGCAATGGAGGGTTGCTCATGACCATTTAAGGCTTCCATATTATACACTTGTGAGTGATTTGTCCATTCCTGATCAAACTTTGTATTTGTGGAATCACATGTCACTTCATCCATCCCTTAAATTTGATCGATTAGAATGCAGAGCTTTTTGTGCCCTTTCTTGGCTTTAACTTTTCACCTTTCCATGTTAAAACTACCTCATGTTTCTAGCAAACAAAATTTATAAACATAATTGAATAACCAGTCAAATCTTCTAAGTCCATTACCTATAAAGTATGTTTTCTTCTAAACAGTACAAAAAACAATGTTCAACAAAACTCCTTGAATGCCTCTTTGATCTACCATGCAGAAAACTACTCAAGGTGGTCCCAACTTCTATTTAGCAATCTCAGTCCACAAACTTGTGGAAGGAGTGTCAGCTTGTGCTCCTTGATCTACTGGTCCTTCATTGACTATAACTCCATTAAACTTGAACAAGGCTTTTGAGTCCAACTTCATAATGCACTAGAGTGCAACGGAAGAAAGCTAATTTTGTGAGGGATCCCTGTCCAATTCACAAAGGGATATTGAAATATATAGTCATCATGAGTGCTACATTATTGGGCTTGGTCATTGACAGTACATGCGCTAGTTATTGAATGGATTACGGAGTCTACACTTGGGACTTGTGCATCTTCATTTTGACAAATTATACCTTCTTGTCTAGGGCTTTTTGTCTTTGTTTCTTTGTTGCACTCCAAGCATCCCCCAATCGATTCTCAATTTGAATCTCTCAAGAATGAATTGCATTCCCTCATTGATTGTCTGTGGATACAGTAGTCTACTTAGCTACTTTACCTTGGCATGTTTTTGCATCCTTCAAACATTCTGTAGTGTTTGCACTTTGCACAGGGGGTGTTATGTTAGACTTCTATACTTCAAATTTGCTCAACTGTGAACATAAACATTTATTGTACTCTTGTCTTGGGTTATTACAGTTGTTAACTATGACGGTATCTACACTTGGATCTTATGCATATTTGTTGCATTGACAAGATCACTTTAATGCAGTTAATGTTGTCAATTTACTTCTTAGGACAAGCAAAGGCGTCATGAAAACAGAATCCACAAAGGGGGGAAACATTGTTGTTAAGGTCATTGAACCAGTAGTTGTATGCCATATGACCCCAAGTCTTGCATATGTAACACCATGATACTATCTGTAGTGGTGGTGATGCAACTCACATAGACAGTTCCCCACTATGCATGTAGCGGTGTAGCATAGGCCTGTTGTACTGATATCACGGTAGCTACATGTCAGGGGACACTTGAGTCAAGAGCAATGACTCAGCTAGCAACATCACAAGTTGTGTTGGGTTCAGAATAGCTTGAACGAGTTTAGACAACTACCTTATTTGAGTTCACATAATGCACAAAAATGAACTCTACAATGCAACACTCCTTGGTATAATGATAGATGTCCAAAGAAAGAAACAATAAGTATCATCAGTCTTCGCCCTCCTTTGTTATGCGACATCCGATGTAGATGAAGAGCATGGAGATTCTTGATACAAAGGTCATTCATTCCACAAATGATCCTACTAACATCTTTAGCAATATATCACCATCTTTATTTTTCAACGATTGCTTGTCTTGCTCTCTAAGTCTGCCATTGTTTTTTCTAGGCTACTAAATTCTATATAAAAATTGAGTGTTCTACATATGCAATGAAATCCATGTACTTAGAAACTAGTTAATGCCTTTTTATATGTTGGCGGATTTGCATTGACTACTTGTAAGTTGTAGCTAGACGGAGGGCAGAATAGCACCACCTGATTTTCTACACATTTGGCAAAGATGTTGTAAGTTTCTCACAGCATTCACGAAATCTGCAATAAAAATCACTAACAAGCTCACCTGGTATCCATGAAACCTTCGGTAATAAATGTACTATTATGCTAATGTTATCAATCCTAGTAAATTTATTAAAAATCGAGTTTCCAAATGAGTAAAGATGGTCGCATTAATCTGGAACGTAAATTAGGTTAGGACTTTGTCACAAAGTTGAAAGCATGGTGCTAAAAGTTGTCATATTTTGTGCCTCATCATTCATTTACACCTACTGAAAAGCTCGTTGACAAGCTAAAATATGTAACTTACCATTAATTTTTCCATTATAAGTTGGAAACTTAGACATTGTCACATGACCTAAGTTTTGCACCACTGGTCTGGTCTGCATAACAACGACAAGAGTTGCGGTTCTGAGTCTTGACTGGAAGTAAGATGTTCAAATTTGCCTTTATCAGGGATGAAGAGGTTGGAGTACAGACCACAATTCATACAATTTCTCTCATTCTTCCAGCTCAGGATTTGTATTAACTTCCTCTGCCTCTGCAGTGGAGTTAGGTAAGTGTCAGATTGCTCCTAAGTTTCCCTATCTTCACCCTATGATCTGGTGTTTGGATTTTGTCGCTGCACGAATGATTGGCACAAATATTTTCTTCTTTAATCCAACGTTGGTGTCTGTCAGAACAAAGTTCAGAACCTAAGCACAGTTCTTTGGGGTTTCGATTGCTTTGCCTTCAATGCCTGCCAATGATTTCCTGAACTACTTCTTAAACTTCTACAGTTATGTCCTGAACTACTTCTTAAACTTCTACAGTTATGTCCTGAACTACTTAAACTTCTACTGTTATTCATAACTCTGCTACTCAAATTTCTATCACAACTAAGTCATGTGAAAAAGAAAAGACTATAATACAATGTAGAAAACAGTAGTTTATTCGGCAACAGAACTAGTGTAGGCATTCAAATAGTGCTAGGGTTCACTAACTAATACTGATCATGACCAAATCCACAGTAATAAATTTTAATGCAGTAAGAAGATATCAGATTATATGTAGTGTGTAAACAGTATTAAGAGATTTGCATTGTAAACTGAAGCATTCAAAAAACTCCATTTAATTTGAACATCCACAAATATGCTAATCAAACAAGAGCAAACACATAAGAACACACATTTGCGCTGAAAAGCAACCTCCATTAAGAGCTAACAAAAATGCTAAAAAGAATACATTGCAGTTTACTTGGCTCTCAACCTACTCTTAAATGAAGTAGGCATGATGTTACATTATTCAGCAACAGAACTAGTGTTAGAGGCATTCAAATAGTGCTAGGGTTCACTAACTAATACTGATCATGACCAAATCCACAGTAATAAATGATAACGCAGTAAGAAGGTATCAGATTATATGTAGTGTGTAAACGGTATTAAGAGATTTGCATTGTAAACTGAAGCATTCAAAAACTTCATTTAATTTGAACATCCACAAATATGCTAATCAAACAAGAACAAACACATAAGAACACACATTTGCGCTGAAAAGCAACCTCCATTAAGAGCTAACAAAAATGCTAAAAAGAATACATTGCAGTTTACTTGGCTCTCAACCTACTCTTAAATGAAGTAGGCATGATGTTACATTAATTTACAAGAGATCCTAACAGTGTCAACCAACAAAAGGGCCTAAATTGCAGTCACATAGTCCAAGACAAAGCCACTTCAAAAGGTATCAAAGCAATATTTGCGCTACATGTACCTGTGCAACATCATATTTCTATGTTCCCAATGTGACAACACCCCAGATGTTCAAATCTACATAGGTGTAGCTATTGCTATTATTGTTTGCGTTTTTAATCATGGGAAGAAACTTTTCATTAAAAGTTACACACCATCAAAACTTACCTTCTGGTTATAAATACATGCAAACTCTTCTATATTTTATGAGATTTGCATTGTAAACTGAAGCATTCAAAAACTCCATTTAATTTGAACATCCACAAATATGCTAATCAAACAAGAACAAACACATAAGAACACACATTTGCGCTGAAAAGAAACCTCCATTAAGAGCTAACAAAAATGCTAAAAAGAATACATTGCAGTTTACTTGGCTCTCGACCTACTCTCAAATGAAGTAGGTATGATGTTATATTAATTTACAAGAGATCCTAACTGCGTCAACCAACAGAAGGGCCTAAATTGCAGTCACGTAATCCAAGACAAAGCCACTTCAAAAGGTACCAAAGCAATATTTGCGCTACATGTACCTGTGCAACATCACAGTTTTATGTTCCCAATGTGACAACACCCCAGATGTTCAAATCTACATAGGTGTAATTATTGCTATTATTGTTTGCGTTTTTAATCATGGGAAGAAACTTTTCATTAAAAGTTACACACCATCAAAACTTACCTTCTGGTTATAAATACATGCAAACTCTTCTATATTTTAGATTCTTGGATATGAAATCTTTTATCCATCATGTGATCTCAAAGAGCTCAATGTAAATTTTGGTTAATTAATACTTTCTCTTTCCATCCATCAAGATTATAAGATTGATTTCATTATTGAGCCAAACAAAATGTTAAATCATGCGACCAAAGGTATGTTCATGGCCTTGTGGGTTTTTTAATCAGCATGAAAAATGATTCAACCACTCACACTTTTCTGATCAAGTTGCAATGCACCAGAGCTTACTGAACAAGCTATCCTCGCCTTGCTTCCTTTCATCTTCTTTTGGTAATTCGCAGCTTTAAGTTTGGACACATACCACCCATATGCACCTCTCATTTTGTGCACAGTCAAATCTCCTTTCTCCTAATCTTTCTACAACATCCTCTAAAAATTTTCCCATTATTCCACACTACCATTTCATTATCCTCGGAGGAATATCCATTGTACCAACACCTCTATGGCCTCAAAAGCACTAATTAAGAATCGCTTTTAAAAAAATATCATTTTTTCTTAATAATAATTCCCACATTAAGTACCACCCATAAATATAGGCTAGCTCTACAAGCCTATTATATAGGTACATACCATTTATTATAAGTCAATGGCCTCAATGTATAGAAATTTGGATGTATAATCCACACAATAAATTAACATGTATTTTAAATAACTATAACAAGCAGCCAAAAGATCACAAATAAGTAGTAAATAATTTAGTCACTAATGACATCAAAAAGTAAAATGACAAGGGTCTCCCTAATAATTGATCCATGCCCATTAAAACAGTCGTAAAAGAATGATGTTTCCAGAATGAAGGAAGAGACAAAAAAATACTTCTCAAAGGGTGGGAAGAATGCCAACCAATTTACCAACCCAAAGATGGGCAAGGGTAAAGCAAAATCTCTAAGCAAAGGCTTAAAGGGACAAATTCCTAAAACACAAGCATCAAGATATTAATTACAACGCTGAAGTTGAGTTGAATGAAAGAGTGAAAGATGCCTTTAACACAGAGAATGACAGGACATGCATCTCACTGGAAGCCTGCACAAGTGCAACCTTTACATAGAGGGTAGGCATGAAATAATAGCTTCAAGTAAGGGATACATTCCCCAATAGTATCAATAAAATATTAAAATATAACCTGAATTACATTTTAAAACACATTTTGAGACAAACATGGATAAAACATAATAAATACACATGAAAATGAAATGTATACAACAGCATTGCACTCTCTGGAATACATTACAGTAAGAAGCATACCAAGTCCAGTGAAGCTAGGTTCTATTTTGGCCTGATTTAAAAGAGTGTTCACAACTTCTGTTTGATTCATGTACAGCTGTAGGCATCGTTCTATCAAATTCTGCACCTGCAATATAGAAAAGAAATAACAAATGAAGACAATCTTGACACGAACTGCAAGTCAGAAATTCAAAACATTCCCCTAGGCAATAAATTGATTCTAGGATATAAGTTCAAAGTTATCTTTACCTATGTCAATTAGAAGTCAACTCTTAGTAAATATACATGCCTGTATCATGACCTTATTTCACCAAAATAGTCAAATTCATTACCTGTTAAGCCCTATGTTAAGGCCCTAACACTCATTTATTATTAGTTTATTAGTTATGGCTAGGTTGGCTTAGGGTAGATTACATCACGCTCACTTTATCTCTTATTTATAATAAAGGAGATTCACTTGTAAAGGCATCTTATCTTGTGAATTGGATATATTGTAAAAGGAGGTTTCCCCCTCAAAGTGGATTGTTATTCTTTGATTATTTTGGAGTTAGCTCATAAGATTACCTGTTCAAGTGAGGGTACTTAAGCACGGGTGTAAATAGAGAGAAATAACATATTTCTCAGATTACATGTTAAGGCCAGTGTTGCATAGATTGCATCACCTCCAACACTAATAATTGACATAAGAGCCTCTTTATGCTAACCAACTGAGATCTTTGGTTAGTCAATGGCATACAATAATTCGACCTACAAGTGTTGTAGGATACAACAGAAACTTGGGCATTAAGAAGTAGCAGTGGTAAAAGAATCTCTCATTCTCAAGTACTCTCCATTCTGATATTGAACAGTTACTAAAAATTATAAGCTTTCCTATTTATGGGGTTAAATCTCTCATAAAGCAAAGAGGGTCCAGCATTTTCAGTAAATAATGAGAACATTTTCGGGGGAAATTTTCAATATTGCATACCTTTTTATTAGTGAGTTTAAAGCATAAATCAGAGTCACTTCATAAACTAACTTGATCAAAGTTGCTCAGTATATCCAGCTTATTTGGTGTAAGGATTTTAGGATGTACAAATACAGGTGAGAGATATAAAGGTCGATATACAATAAAATATAGTGATACTGCAGTATATACATCTCTCTCTGGAGTTAATCATCTCCATCACATTATTATATAGCACCCTAAGTTAGTTTGCAAGAAAGAACGAAACCAAAGGCAAGCAGTTGATGGTGAAAGAAGCAGAATGGTTACAAAGATGGCAAAAAATATGTTGCAGGAAAAGTCACTTCCAAATAAATAACAGATGGAAACAATAGGAATTTTGTAATGTCCCTTTCCAAATAGGAGCTCCAGAAGAGGAGGCTTAATGGTCTAAACCACCCCGTTAGACTATAGCCAGGGCCAAAGAGGAGTAAACAGGGTTACTAGAGGTCACTCCAGTCACAGGTGTTATATTCGGAAAGTGACATTGAGCTAACAAGAGTTAACAACGCTTTACTAGAGGTCACCCCAGTCACAGATGTTATATTCGGAAAGTGACATTGAGCTAACAAGAGTTAACAACGCTTTACTAGAGGTCACCCTAGTCATAGGTGTTATATTCAGAAAGTGACATTGAGCTAACAAGAGTTAACAACGCTTTTAAGTCATTATGAG